>JAEIGM010000098.1:0-122323 GCA_018903735.1 Drosophila cardini | reverse complement strand
AAGCTTTAAATTGACGAAATCATGATTATTTTGATGCAGAGTCGATACAAATAAAAATCATCTAGAAACGACAAAAAGGCAAAAAACAAAAAATGTATGAAAAAAAAATACTTAAATTGACAAATCATGATTATTTTGATGCAGGGTCGATATAAATGAAAATCATCTAGAAACGACAAAAAAGGCAAAAAACCAAAAAATAAATAGAAAAACTTTAAATTGACGAAATCATGATTATTTTGATGCAGAGTCGATACAAATAAAAATCATCTAAAAACGACAAAAAAGGCAAAAACCAAAAATTTAAAAAAATTTTAAATTGAAAATTATATTTTTGCGATAAAATAAATCATCTAGAAACGACAAAAAGGCAAAAACAAAAAATAAATGAAAAACTTTAAATTGACGAAATCATGATTATTTTGATGCAGAGTCGATACAAATGAAAATCATCTAAAAACGACAAAAAAGGCAAAAAAACAAAAATGTATGAAAAAATTTTAAATTGACGAAAATATGACTATTTTGATGCAGTGCGATATAAATGAAAATCATCTAGAAACGACAAAAAAGGCAAAAAACAAAAAATTTATGAAAAAATTTAAATTGACGAAATCATGATTATTTTGATGCAGAGTCGATACAAATAAAAATCATCTAAAAACGACAAAAAAGGCAAAAAAACAAAAAATAAATGAAAAAACTTTAAATTGACGAAATCATGATTATTTTGATGCAGAGTCGATACAAATAAAAATCATCTAGAAACGACAAAAAAGGCAAAAAACAAAAAATGTATGAAAAAATTTTAAATTGACGAAAATATGACTATTTTGATGCAGTGCGATATAAATGAAAATCATCTAGAAACGACAAAAAGGCAAAAAACAAAAAATTTATGAATAAACTTTAAATTGACGAAATCATGATTATTTTGATGCAGAGTCGATACAAATAAAAATCATCTAGAAACGACAAAAAAGGCAAAAAACAAAAAATGTATGAAAAATTTTAAATTGACGCGAAATCATGATTATTTTGATGCAATATTCAAATAAAAATCACAAAAAACGACAAAAAAGGCAAAAAAAAAAAAAATAATGAAAAATATTTTAAATTGACGAAATATGATTATTTTGATGCAGAGTCGATATAAATGAAAATCATCTAGAAACGACAAAAAGGCAAAAAACAAAAAATAAATGAAAAAACTTTAAATTGACGAAATCATGATTATTTTGATGCAGAGTCGATACAAATAAAAATCATCTAGAAACGACAAAAAGGCAAAAAACAAAAAATGAAAAAAAATTTTAAATTGACGAAAATATGACTATTTTGATGCAGTGCGATATAAATAAAAATCATCTAGAAACGACCAAAAAGGCAAAAAACCAAAAATTTATGAAAAAACTTTAAATTGACGAAATCATGATTATTTTGATGCAGAGTCGATACAAATAAAAATCATCTAGAAACGACAAAAAAGGCAAAAAACAAAAATTTATGAAAAAATTTTAAATTGACGAAATCATGATTATTTTGATGCAGTGTCGATATAAATGAAAATCATCTAGAAACGACAAAAAAGGCAAAAAACAAAAATAAATGAAAAAATTTTAAATTGACGAAATCATGATTATTTTGATGCAGAGTCGATACAAATAAAAATCATCTAAAAACGACAAAAAAGGCAAAAAACAAAAAAATTTATGAAAAAATTTTAAATTGACGAAATCATGATTATTTTGATGCAGAGTCGATACAAATGAAAATCATCTAGAAACGACAAAAAAGGCAAAAAACAAAAAATAAATGAAAAATTTTAAATTGACGAAATCATGATTATTTTGATGCAGAGTCGATACAAATGAAAATCATCTAGAAACGACAAAAAAGGCAAAAAACAAAAAATTTATGAAAAAACTTTAAATTGACGAAATCATGATTATTTTGATGCAGAGTCGATACAAATAAAAATCATCTAGAAACGACAAAAAAGGCAAAAAACAAAAATGTATGAAAAAATTTTAAATTGACGAAAATCATGATTATTTTGATGCAGTGTCGATATAAATGAAAATCATCTAGAAACGACAAAAAAGGCAAAAAACCAAAAATTTATGAAAAAACTTTAAATTGACGAAATCATGATTATTTTGATGCAGAGTCGATACAAATAAAAATCATCTAGAAACGACAAAAAAGGCAAAAAACAAAAAATGTATGAAAAAATTTTAAATTGACGAAAATCATGATTATTTTGATGCAGAGTCGATACAAATAAAAATCATCTAGAAACGACAAAAAAGGCAAAAAACCAAAAATTTATGAAAAACTTTAAATTGACGAAATCATGATTATTTTGATGCAGAGTCGATACAAATGAAAATCATCTAGAAACGACAAAAAAGCAAAAAAAAAAAAATATGAAAAAATTTTAAATTGACGAAAATATGATTATTTTGATGCAGAGTCGATATAAATGAAAATCATCTAGAAACGACAAAAAAGGCAAAAAACCAAAAATTTATGAAAAAACTTTAAATTGACGAAATCATGATTATTTTGATGCAGAGTCGATACAAATAAAAATCATCTAGAAACGACAAAAAAGGCAAAAACAAAAAATGTATGAAAAAATTTTAAATTGACGAAATCATGATTATTTTGATGCAGAGTCGATATAAATGAAAATCATCTAGAAACGACAAAAAAGGCAAAAAACCAAAAAATTTATGAAAAAACTTTAAATTGACGAAATCATGATTATTTTGATGCAGAGTCGATACAAATAAAAATCATCTAAAAACGACAAAAAAGGCAAAAAAACCAAAAATTTATGAAAAAATTTTAAATTGACGAAATCATGATTATTTTGATGCAGTGTCGATATAAATGAAAATCATCTAGAAACGACAAAAAAGGCAAAAAACAAAAAATAAATGAAAAAACTTTAAATTGACGAAATCATGATTATTTTGATGCAGAGTCGATACAAATAAAAATCATCTAAAAACGACAAAAAAGGCAAAAAACAAAAATGTATGAAAAAATTTTAAATTGACGAAATCATGATTATTTTGATGCAGAGTCGATACAAATGAAAATCATCTAGAAACGACAAAAAAGGCAAAAAACAAAAAATATATGAAAAAACTTTTAAATTGACGAAATCATGATTATTTTGATGCAGAGTCGATACAAATAAAAATCATCTAAAAACGACAAAAAAGGCAAAAAACAAAAAATAAATGAAAAAACTTTAAATTGACGAAATCATGATTATTTTGATGCAGAGTCGATACAAATAAAAATCATCTAGAAACGACAAAAAAGGCAAAAAACAAAAATGTATGAAAAAATTTTAAATTGACGAAATCATGATTATTTTGATGCAGAGTCGATATAAATGAAAATCATCTAGAAACGACAAAAAAGGCAAAAAACCAAAAATTTATGAAAAAACTTTAAATTGACGAAATCATGATTATTTTGATGCAGAGTCGATACAAATAAAAATCATCTAGAAACGACAAAAAAGCAAAAAAAAAAAAATTTATGAAAAAATTTTAAATTGACGAAAATCATGATTATTTTGATGCAGAGTCGATATAAATGAAAATCATCTAGAAACGACAAAAAAGGCAAAAAACCAAAAATTTATGAAAAAACTTTAAATTGACGAAATCATGATTATTTTGATGCAGAGTCGATACAAATGAAAATCATCTAGAAACGACAAAAAAGGCAAAAAAAAAAAATATATGAAAAAACTTTAAATTGACGAAATCATGATTATTTTGATGCAGAGTCGATACAAATAAAAATCATCTAAAAACGACAAAAAAGGCAAAAAACAAAAAATATATGAAAAAACTTTAAATTGACGAAATCATGATTATTTTGATGCAGAGTCGATACAAATGAAAAATCATCTAAAAACGACAAAAAAGGCAAAAAACAAAAAATAAATGAAAAAATTTTAAATTGACGAAGTCATGATTATTTTGATGCAGAGTCGATACAAATAAAAATCATCTAGAAACGACAAAAAAGGCAAAAAACCAAAAATTTATGAAAAAACTTTAAATTGACGAAATCATGATTATTTTGATGCAGAGTCGATACAAATGAAAATCATCTAGAAACGCCAGAAAATGCAAAAACAAAAAATAAATGAAAAAATTTTAAATTGACGAAAATATGATTATTTTGATGCAGTGTCGATATAAATGAAAATCATCTAGAAACGACAAAAAAGGCAAAAAACCAAAAATTTATGAATAAACTTTAAATTGACGAAATCATGATTATTTTGATGCAGAGTCGATACAAATAAAAATCATCTAAAAACGACAAAAAAGGCAAAAACAAAAAATAAATGAAAAAATTTAAATTGACGAAATCATGATTATTTTGATGCAGAGTCGATACAAATGAAAATCATCTAAAAACGACAAAAAAGGCAAAAACAAAAAATAAATGAAAAAACTTTAAATTGACGAAATCATGATTATTTTGATGCAGAGTCGATACAAATAAAAATCATCTAGAAACGACAAAAAAGGCAAAAAACAAAAAATTTATGAAAAAATTTTAAATTGACGAAAATCATGATTATTTTGATGCAGTGTCGATATAAATGAAAATCATCTAGAAACGACAAAAAAGGCAAAAAACCAAAAATTTATGAAAAAACTTTAAATTGACGAAATCATGATTATTTTGATGCAGAGTCGATACAAATAAAAATCATCTAGAAACGACAAAAAAGGCAAAAAACAAAAATTTATGAAAAAAACTTTAAATTGACGAAATCATGATTATTTTGATGCAGAGTCGATACAAATGAAAATCATCTAGAAACGACAAAAAAGGCAAAAACAAAAAATTTATGAAAAAACTTTAAATTGACGAAATCATGATTATTTTGATGCAGAGTCGATACAAATAAAAATCATCTAGAAACGACAAAAAAGGCAAAAAAAAAAATAAAAATTTTAAATTGACGAAATCATGATTATTTTGATGCAGAGTCGATACAAATGAAAATCATCTAGAAACGACAAAAAAGGCAAAAAACAAAAAATAAATGAAAAAACTTTAAATTGACGAAATCATGATTATTTTGATGCAGAGTCGATACAAATGAAAATCATCTAGAAACGACAAAAAAGGCAAAAAACCAAAAATTTATGAAAAAACTTTTAAATTGACGAAATCATGATTATTTTGATGCAGAGTCGATACAAATAAAAATCATCTAAAAACGACAAAAAAGGCAAAAAAACAAAAAATAAATGAAAAAACTTTAAATTGACGAAATCATGATTATTTTGATGCAGAGTCGATACAAATAAAAATCATCTAAAAACGACAAAAAAGGCAAAAAACAAAAAATAAATGAAAAAACTTTAAATTGACGAAATCATGATTATTTTGATGCAGAGTCGATACAAATGAAAATCATCTAGAAACGACAAAAAAGGCAAAAAAACAAAAATGTATGAAAAAACTTTTAAATTGACGAAAATATGATTATTTTGATGCAGTGTCGATATAAATGAAAATCATCTAGAAACGACAAAAAAGGCAAAAAACCAAAAATTTATGAAAAAACTTTAAATTGACGAAATCATGATTATTTTGATGCAGAGTCGATACAAATAAAAATCATCTAAAAACGACAAAAAAGGCAAAAAACAAAAAATAAATGAAAAAACTTTAAATTGACGAAATCATGATTATTTTGATGCAGAGTCGATACAAATAAAAATCATCTAAAAACGACAAAAAAGGCAAAAAACAAAAAATAAATGAAAAAACTTTAAATTGACGAAATCATGATTATTTTGATGCAGAGTCGATACAAATAAAAATCATCTAAAAACGACAAAAAAGGCAAAAAACAAAAAATAAATGAAAAAACTTTAAATTGACGAAATCATGATTATTTTGATGCAGAGTCGATACAAATAAAAATCATCTAAAAACGACAAAAAAGGCAAAAAACAAAAAATAAATGAAAAAACTTTAAATTGACGAAATCATGATTATTTTGATGCAGAGTCGATACAAATGAAAATCATCTAGAAACGACAAAAAAGGCAAAAAACAAAAAATGTATGAAAAAATTTTAAATTGACGAAAATATGATTATTTTGATGCAGTGTCGATATAAATGAAAATCATCTAGAAACGACAAAAAAGGCAAAAAACCAAAAATTTATGAAAAAACTTTAAATTGACGAAATCATGATTATTTTGATGCAGAGTCGATACAAATGAAAATCATCTAGAAACGACAAAAAAGGCAAAAAAACAAAAAATAAATGAAAAAACTTTAAATTGACGAAATCATGATTATTTTGATGCAGAGTCGATACAAATGAAAATCATCTAAAAACGACAAAAAAGGCAAAAAACAAAAAATATATGAAAAAATTTTAAATTGACGAAATCATGATTATTTTGATGCAGAGTCGATACAAATGAAAATCATCTAGAAACGACAAAAAAGGCAAAAAACAAAAAATGTATGAAAAAATTTTAAATTGACGAAATTATGATTATTTTGATGCAGTGTCGATACAAATAAAAATCATCTAGAAAACGACAAAAAAGGCAAAAAACCAAAAATAAATGAAAAATCTTTAAATTGACGAAATCATGATTATTTTGATGCAGAGTCGATACAAATAAAAATCATCTAGAAACGACAAAAAAGGCAAAAAACAAAAAATGTATGAAAAAATTTTAAATTGACGAAAATATGATTATTTTGATGCAGTGTCGATATAAATGAAAATCATCTAGAAACGACAAAAAAGGCAAAAAAACCAAAAATTTATGAAAAAACTTTAAATTGACGAAATCATGATTATTTTGATGCAGAGTCGATACAAATAAAAATCATCTAGAAACGACAAAAAAGGCAAAAAACAAAAAATAAAAAATTTAAATTGTCGAAATCATGATTATTTTGATGCAGAGTCGATATAAATGAAAATCATCTAGAAACGACAAAAAAGGCAAAAAACAAAAAATAAATGAAAAAACTTTAAATTGACGAAATCATGATTATTTTGATGCAGAGTCGATACAAATGAAAATCATCTAGAAACGACAAAAAAGGCAAAAAAACAAAAAATTTATGAAAAAACTTTAAATTGACGAAATCATGATTATTTTGATGCAGAGTCGATACAAATGAAAATCATCTAGAAACGACAAAAAGGCAAAAAACCAAAAATTTATGAAAAAACTTTAAATTGACGAAATCATGATTATTTTGATGCAGAGTCGATACAAATAAAAATCATCTAAAAACGACAAAAAAGGCAAAAAACCAAAAATTTATGAAAAAATTTTAAATTGACGAAATCATGATTATTTTGATGCAGTGTCGATATAAATGAAAATCATCTAGAAACGACAAAAAAGGCAAAAAACAAAAAATTTATGAAAAAACTTTAAATTGACGAAATCATGATTATTTTGATGCAGAGTCGATACAAATAAAAATCATCTAAAAACGACAAAAAAGGCAAAAAACAAAAAATAAATGAAAAAACTTTAAATTGACGAAATCATGATTATTTTGATGCAGAGTCGATACAAATAAAAATCATCTAGAAACGACAAAAAAGGCAAAAAAAAAAATGTATGAAAAAATTTTAAATTGACGAAATTATGATTATTTTGATGCAGTGTCGATACAAATGAAAATCATCTAGAAACGACAAAAAAGGCAAAAAACCAAAAATTTATGAAAAAACTTTAAATTGACGAAATCATGATTATTTTGATGCAGAGTCGATACAAATAAAAATCATCTAAAAACGACAAAAAAGGCAAAAAACCAAAAAATTTATGAAAAAACTTTAAATTGACGAAATCATGATTATTTTGATGCAGAGTCGATACAAATAAAAATCATCTAAAAACGACAAAAAAGGCAAAAAACAAAAAATAAATGAAAAAACTTTAAATTGACGAAATCATGATTATTTTGATGCAGAGTCGATACAAATGAAAATCATCTAGAAACGACAAAAAAGGCAAAAAACAAAAAATGTATGAAAAAATTTTAAATTGACGAAAATATGATTATTTTGATGCAGTGCGATATAAATGAAAATCATCTAGAAACGACAAAAAAGGCAAAAAACCAAAAATTTATGAATAAACTTTAAATTGACGAAATCATGATTATTTTGATGCAGAGTCGATACAAATAAAAATCATCTAAAAACGACAAAAAAGGCAAAAAACAAAAAATAAATGAAAAAACTTTAAATTGACGAAATCATGATTATTTTGATGCAGAGTCGATACAAATAAAAATCATCTAAAAACGACAAAAAAGGCAAAAAACAAAAAATAAATGAAAAAACTTTAAATTGACGAAATCATGATTATTTTGATGCAGAGTCGATACAAATGAAAATCATCTAGAAACGAAAAAAAGGCAAAAAACAAAAAATGTATGAAAAAACTTTAAATTGACGAAATCATGATTATTTTGATGCAGAGTCGATACAAATAAAAATCATCTAAAAACGACAAAAAAGGCAAAAAACAAAAAATAAATGAAAAAACTTTAAATTGACGAAATCATGATTATTTTGATGCAGAGTCGATACAAATAAAAATCATCTAAAAACGACAAAAAAGGCAAAAAACAAAAAATAAATGAAAAAATTTTAAATTGACGAAATCATGATTATTTTGATGCAGTGCGATATAAATGAAAATCATCTAGAAACGACAAAAAAGGCAAAAAACAAAAAAATAAATGAAAAAACTTTAAATTGACGAAATCATGATTATTTTGATGCAGAGTCGATACAAATAAAAATCATCTAGAAACGACAAAAAAGGCAAAAAAAACAAAATGTATGAAAAAATTTTAAATTGACGAAAATATGATTATTTTGATGCAGTGTCGATATAAATGAAAATCATCTAGAAACGACAAAAAAGGCAAAAAACCAAAAAATTAATGAAAAAACTTTAAATTGACGAAATCATGATTATTTTGATGCAGAGTCGATACAAATAAAAATCATCTAAAAACGACAAAAAAGGCAAAAAACCAAAAATTTAATGAAAAAACTTTAAATTGACGAAATCATGATTATTTTGATGCAGAGTCGATACAAATAAAAATCATCTAAAAACGACAAAAAAGGCAAAAAACAAAAAATAAATGAAAAAACTTTAAATTGACGAAATCATGATTATTTTGATGCAGAGTCGATACAAATGAAAATCATCTAGAAACGACAAAAAAGGCAAAAAAACAAAAATGTATGAAAAAATTTTAAATTGACGAAAATATGATTATTTTGATGCAGTGTCGATATAAATGAAAATCATCTAGAAACGACAAAAAAGGCAAAAAACCAAAAATTTATGAATAAACTTTAAATTGACGAAATCATGATTATTTTGATGCAGAGTCGATACAAATAAAAATCATCTAAAAACGACAAAAAAGGCAAAAAAACAAAAAATAAATGAAAAAACTTTAAATTGACGAAATCATGATTATTTTGATGCAGAGTCGATACAAATAAAAATCATCTAAAAACGACAAAAAAGGCAAAAAACAAAAAATAAATGAAAAAACTTTAAATTGACGAAATCATGATTATTTTGATGCAGAGTCGATACAAATGAAAATCATCTAGAAACGACAAAAAAGGCAAAAAACAAAAAATGTATGAAAAAACTTTAAATTGACGAAATCATGATTATTTTGATGCAGAGTCGATACAAATAAAAATCATCTAAAAACGACAAAAAAGGCAAAAAACAAAAAATAAATGAAAAAACTTTAAATTGACGAAATCATGATTATTTTGATGCAGAGTCGATACAAATAAAAATCATCTAAAAACGACAAAAAAGGCAAAAAACCAAAAATTTATGAAAAAATTTTAAATTGACGAAATCATGATTATTTTGATGCAGTGCGATATAAATGAAAATCATCTAGAAACGACAAAGAAGGCAAAAAACAAAAAATAAATGAAAAAACTTTAAATTGACGAAATCATGATTATTTTGATGCAGAGTCGATACAAATAAAAATCATCTAAAAACGACAAAAAAGGCAAAAAAACAAAAAATAAATGAAAAAACTTTAAATTGACGAAATCATGATTATTTTGATGCAGAGTCGATACAAATAAAAATCATCTAAAAACGACAAAAAAGGCAAAAAACAAAAAATGTATGAAAAAATTTTAAATTGACGAAAATATGATTATTTTGATGCAGTGTCGATATAAATGAAAATCATCTAGAAACGACAAAAAAGGCAAAAAACCAAAAATTTATGAAAAAACTTTAAATTGACGAAATCATGATTATTTTGATGCAGAGTCGATACAAATGAAAATCATCTAAAAACGACAAAAAAGGCAAAAAACAAAAAATATATGAAAAAATTTTAAATTGACGAAATCATGATTATTTTGATGCAGAGTCGATACAAATAAAAATCATCTAAAAACGACAAAAAAGGCAAAAAACAAAAAATAAATGAAAAAATTTTAAATTGACGAAATCATGATTATTTTGATGCAGAGTCGATACAAATAAAAATCATCTAAAAACGACAAAAAAGGCAAAAAACAAAAAATAAATGAAAAAACTTTAAATTGACGAAATCATGATTATTTTGATGCAGAGTCGATACAAATGAAAATCATCTAGAAACGACAAAAAAGGCAAAAAACAAAAAATATATGAAAAAATTTTAAATTGACGAAAATATGATTATTTTGATGCAGTGTCGATACAAATGAAAATCATCTAGAAACGACAAAAAAGGCAAAAAAACCAAAAATTTATGAAAAAACTTTAAATTGACGAAATCATGATTATTTTGATGCAGAGTCGATACAAATGAAAATCATCTAGAAACGACAAAAAAGGCAAAAAACAAAAAATATATGAAAAAATTTTAAATTGACGAAATTATGATTATTTTGATGCAGAGTCGATACAAATAAAAATCATCTAAAAACGACAAAAAAGGCAAAAAAACAAAAAATAAATGAAAAAACTTTAAATTGACGAAATCATGATTATTTTGATGCAGAGTCGATACAAATAAAAAATCATCTAAAAACGACAAAAAAGGCAAAAAACAAAAAATAAATGAAAAAACTTTAAATTGACGAAATCATGATTATTTTGATGCAGAGTCGATACAAATGAAAATCATCTAGAAACGACAAAAAAGGCAAAAACAAAAAATGTATGAAAAAATTTTAAATTGACGAAAATATGATTATTTTGATGCAGTGTCGATATAAATGAAAATCATCTAGAAACGACAAAAAAGGCAAAAAACCAAAAATTTATGAAAAAACTTTAAATTGACGAAATCATGATTATTTTGATGCAGAGTCGATACAAATAAAAATCATCTAAAAACGACAAAAAAGGCAAAAAACAAAAAATAAATGAAAAAAACTTTAAATTGACGAAATCATGATTATTTTGATGCAGAGTCGATACAAATGAAAATCATCTAGAAACGACAAAAAAGGCAAAAAACAAAAATGTATGAAAAAATTTTAAATTGACGAAAATATGATTATTTTGATGCAGTGCCGATATAAATGAAAATCATCTAGAAACGACAAAAAAGGCAAAAAACCAAAAATTTATGAAAAAACTTTAAATTGACGAAATCATGATTATTTTGATGCAGAGTCGATACAAATAAAAATCATCTAAAAACGACAAAAAAGGCAAAAAACAAAAAATAATATGAAAAAACTTTAAATTGACGAAATCATGATTATTTTGATGCAGAGTCGATACAAATAAAAATCATCTAAAAACGACAAAAAAGGCAAAAAACAAAAAATAAATGAAAAAACTTTAAATTGACGAAATCATGATTATTTTGATGCAGAGTCGATACAAATGAAAATCATCTAGAAACGACCAAAAAGGCAAAAAACAAAAAATATATGAAAAAACTTTAAATTGACGAAATCATGATTATTTTGATGCAGAGTCGATACAAATAAAAATCATCTAAAAACGACAAAAAGGCAAAAAACAAAAAATAAATAAAAAACTTTAAATTGACGAAATCATGATTATTTTGATGCAGAGTCGATACAAATAAAAAAAATCATCTAAAAACGACAAAAAGAAAAAAACCAAAAATTTATGAAAAAATTTTAAATTGACGAAATCATGATTATTTTGATGCAGTGTCGATATAAATGAAAATCATCTAGAAACGACAAAAGAAGGCAAAAAACAAAAAATAAATGAAAAAACTTTTAATTGACAAATCATGATTATTTTGATGCAGAGTCGATACAAATAAAAATCATCTAAAAACGACAAAAAAGGCAAAAAACCAAAAATAAATAGAAAAAACTTTAAATTGACGAAATCATGATTATTTTGATGCAGAGTCGATACAAATGAAAATCATCTAGAAACGACAAAAAAGGCAAAAAACAAAAAATGTATGAAAAAAATTTTAAATTGACGAAAATATGATTATTTTGATGCAGTGTCGATATAAATGAAAATCATCTAGAAACGACAAAAAAGGCAAAAAACCAAAAATTTATGAAAAAACTTTTAAATTGACGAAATCATGATTATTTTGATGCAGAGTCGATACAAATAAAAATCATCTAAAAACGACAAAAAAGGCAAAAAACCAAAAATAAATGAAAAAACTTTAAATTGACGAAATCATGATTATTTTGATGCAGAGTCGATACAAATAAAAATCATCTAAAAACGACAAAAAAGGCAAAAAAAAAAATGTATGAAAAAATTTTAAATTGACGAAAATATGATTATTTTGATGCAGTGTCGATACAAATGAAAATCATCTAGAAACGACAAAAAAGGCAAAAAACCAAAAATTTATGAAAAAACTTTAAATTGACGAAATCATGATTATTTTGATGCAGAGTCGATACAAATAAAAATCATCTAGAAACGACAAAAAAGGCAAAAAAAAAAAATATATGAAAAAATTTTAAATTGACGAAATTATGATTATTTTGATGCAGAGTCGATACAAATGAAAATCATCTAGAAAACGACAAAAAAGGCAAAAAAACCAAAAATTTATGAAAAAACTTTTAAATTGACGAAATCATGATTATTTTGATGCAGAGTCGATACAAATAAAAATCATCTAAAAACGACAAAAAAGGCAAAAAACAAAAAATAAATGAAAAAACTTTAAATTGACGAAATCATGATTATTTTGATGCAGAGTCGATACAAATAAAAATCATCTAAAAACGACAAAAAAGGCAAAAAACAAAAAATAAATGAAAAAATTTTTAAATTGACGAAATCATGATTATTTTGATGCAGAGTCGATACAAATGAAAAATCATCTAGAAACGACAAAAAAGGCAAAAAACAAAAAATGTATGAAAAAATTTTAAATTGACGAAAATATGATTATTTTGATGCAGTGTCGATATAAATGAAAATCATCTAGAAACGACAAAAAAGGCAAAAAAACAAAAAATTTATGAAAAAACTTTAAATTGACGAAATCATGATTATTTTGATGCAGAGTCGATACAAATGAAAAATCATCTAAAAACGACAAAAAAGGCAAAAAAAAAAAATAAATGAAAAAACTTTTAAATTGACGAAATCATGATTATTTTGATGCAGAGTCGATACAAATAAAAATCATCTAGAAACGACAAAAAAGGCAAAAAACAAAAAATGTATGAAAAAATTTTAAATTGACGAAAATATGATTATTTTGATGCAGTGTCGATACAAATGAAAATCATCTAGAAACGACAAAAAAGGCAAAAAACCAAAAATTTATGAAAAAACTTTAAATTGACGAAATCATGATTATTTTGATGCAGAGTCGATACAAATGAAAATCATCTAGAAACGACAAAAAAGGCAAAAAACAAAAAATAAAAAACTTTAAATTGACGAAATCATGATTATTTTGATGCAGAGTCGATACAAATGAAAATCATCTAGAAACGCCAGAAAATGCAAAAACAAAAAATAAATGAAAAACTTTTAAATTGACGAAATCAAGATTATTTTGATGCAGAGTCGATATAAATGAAAATCATCTAGAAACGACAAAAAAGGGCAAAAACCAAAAATTTATGAAAAAACTTTAAATTGACGAAATCATGATTATTTTGATGCAGAGTCGATACAAATAAAAATCATCTAGAAACGACAAAAAAGCAAAAAACCAAAAAATATATGAAAAACTTTTAAATTGACGAAATCATGATTATTTTGATGCAGAGTCGATACAAATAAAAATCATCTAAAAAACGACAAAAAAGGCAAAAAAAACAAAAATTTATGAAAAAATTTTAAATTGACGGAAATCATGATTATTTTGATGCAGTGTCGATACAAATGAAAATCATCTAGAAACGACAAAAAAGGCAAAAAACAAAAAATAAATGAAAAAACTTTAAATTGACGAAATCATGATTATTTTGATGCAGAGTCGATACAAATAAAAATCATCTAAAAACGACAAAAAAGGCAAAAAACCAAAAATTTATGAAAAAACTTTAAATTGACGAAATCATGATTATTTTGATGCAGAGTCGATACAAATGAAAAATCATCTAGAAAAACGACAAAAAAGGCAAAAAACAAAAAATAAATGAAAAAAACTTTAAATTGACGAAATCATGATTATTTTGATGCAGAGTCGATACAAATGAAAATCATCTAGAAAACGACAAAAAAGGCAAAAAACAAAAAATGTATGAAAAAATTTTAAATTGACGAAAATATGATTATTTTGATGCAGTGTCGATACAAATGAAAATCATCTAGAAACGACAAAAAAGGCAAAAAACCAAAAATTTATGAAAAAACTTTAAATTGACGAAATCATGATTATTTTGATGCAGAGTCGATACAAATAAAAATCATCTAAAAACGACAAAAAAGGCAAAAAACAAAAAATAAATGAAAAAACTTTAAATTGACGAAATCATGATTATTTTGATGCAGAGTCGATACAAATAAAAATCATCTAAAAACGACAAAAAAGGCAAAAAACAAAAAATAAATGAAAAAACTTTTAAATTGACGAAATCATGATTATTTTGATGCAGAGTCGATACAAATGAAAATCATCTAGAAACGACAAAAAAGGCAAAAAAACAAAAAATGTATGAAAAAATTTTAAATTGACGAAAATATGATTATTTTGATGCAGTGTCGATACAAATGAAAATCATCTAGAAACGACAAAAAAGGCAAAAAACCAAAAATTTATGAAAAAACTTTAAATTGACGAAATCATGATTATTTTGATGCAGAGTCGATACAAATAAAAAATCATCTAAAAACGACAAAAAGAAAAAACAAAAAATAAATGAAAAAACTTTAAATTGACGAAATCATGATTATTTTGATGCAGAGTCGATACAAATAAAAATCATCTAAAAACGACAAAAAAGGCAAAAAACAAAAAATAAATGAAAAAACTTTAAATTGACGAAATCATGATTATTTTGATGCAGAGTCGATACAAATGAAAATCATCTAGAAAACGACAAAAAAGGCAAAAAACAAAAAATGTATGAAAAAATTTTAAATTGACGAAAATATGATTATTTTGATGCAGTGTCGATATAAATGAAAATCATCTAGAAACGACAAAAAAGGCAAAAAACCAAAAATTTATGAATAAACTTTAAATTGACGAAATCATGATTATTTTGATGCAGAGTCGATACAAATAAAAATCATCTAAAAACGACAAAAAAGGCAAAAACCAAAAATTTATGAAAAAACTTTAAATTGACGAAATCATGATTATTTTGATGCAGAGTCGATACAAATGAAAAATCATCTAAAAACGACAAAAAAGGCAAAAACAAAAAATAAATGAAAAAACTTTAAATTGACGAAATCATGATTATTTTGATGCAGAGTCAATATAAATGAAAATCATCTAGAAACGACAAAAAAGGCAAAAACAAAAAAATGTATGAAAAAATTTTAAATTGTCGACATCATGATTATTTTGATGCAGTGTCGATATAAATGAAAATCATCTAGAAACGACAAAAAAGGCAAAAAACCAAAAATTTATGAAAAAACTTTTAAATTGACGAAATCATGATTATTTTGATGCAGAGTCGATACAAATAAAAATCATCTAAAAACGACAAAAAAGGCAAAAACAAAAAATAAATGAAAAAACTTTAAATTGACGAAATCATGATTATTTTGATGCAGAGTCGATACAAATAAAAATCATCTAAAAACGACAAAAAAGGCAAAAAACAAAAAATAAATGAAAAAACTTTTAAATTGACGAAATCATGATTATTTTGATGCAGAGTCGATACAAATGAAAATCATCTAAAAACGACAAAAAAGGCAAAAAACAAAAAATGTATGAAAAAATTTTTAAATTGACGAAAATATGATTATTTTGATGCAGTGTCGATATAAATGAAAATCATCTAGAAAACGACAAAAAAGGCAAAAAACCAAAAATTTATGAAAAAACTTTAAATTGACGAAATCATGATTATTTTGATGCAGAGTCGATACAAATAAAAATCATCTAGAAAACGAAAAAAAGGCAAAAAACAAAAAATAAATGAAAAAACTTTAAATTGACGAAATCATGATTATTTTGATGCAGAGTCGATACAAATGAAAAATCATCTAAAAACGACAAAAAAGGCAAAAAAAAAAAATAAATGAAAAAACTTTAAATTGACGAAATCATGATTATTTTGATGCAGAGTCGATACAAATAAAAATCATCTAAAAACGACAAAAAAGGCAAAAAACAAAAAATAAATGAAAAAACTTTAAATTGACGAAATCATGATTATTTTGATGCAGAGTCGATACAAATGAAAATCATCTAGAAACGACAAAAAAGGCAAAAAACAAAAAATATATGAAAAAACTTTAAATTGACGAAATCATGATTATTTTGATGCAGAGTCGATACAAATGAAAATCATCTAGAAACGAAAAAAAGGCAAAAAACAAAAAATATATGAAAAAACTTTAAATTGACGAAATCATGATTATTTTGATGCAGAGTCGATACAAATAAAAATCATCTAAAAACGACAAAAAAGGCAAAAAAACAAAAAATGTAAATGAAAAATATATTTTGATGCAGAGTCGATACAAATGAAAAATCATCTAAAAACGACAAAAAAGGCAAAAAACAAAAATTTAATGAAAAAATTTTAAATTGACGAAATCAAGATTATTTTGATGCAGAGTCGATACAAATAAAAATCATCTAAAAACGACAAAAAGGCAAAAAACCAAAAATAAATGAAAAAACTTTAAATTGACGAAATCATGATTATTTTGATGCAGAGTCGATACAAATGAAAAATCATCTAAAAACGACAAAAAAGGCAAAAAACAAAAAATATATGAAAAAATTTTAAAATTGACGAAAATCATGATTATTTTGATGCAGAGTCGATACAAATGAAAATCATCTAAAAACGACAAAAAAGGCAAAAAACCAAAAATTTATGAAAAAACTTTAAATTGACGAAATCATGATTATTTTGATGCAGAGTCGATACAAATGAAAATCATCTAAAAACGACAAAAAAGGCAAAAAACCAAAAATTTATGAAAAAACTTTAAATTGACGAAATCATGATTATTTTGATGCAGAGTCGATACAAATAAAAATCATCTAAAAACGACAAAAAAGGCAAAAAAAAAAAATTTAATAAAAAACTTTAAATTGACGAAATCATGATTATTTTGATGCAGAGTCGATACAAATGAAAATCATCTAGAAACGACAAAAAAGGCAAAAAACAAAAAATATATGAAAAAATTTTAAATTGACGAAATCATGATTATTTTGATGCAGAGTCGATACAAATGAAAATCATCTAGAAACGACAAAAAGGCAAAAACCAAAAATTTATGAAAAAATTTTAAATTGACGAAATTATGATTATTTTGATGCAGAGTCGATACAAATAAAAATCATCTAAAAACGACAAAAAAGGCAAAAAAACAAAAATTTACGAAAAAACTTTAAATTGACGAAATCATGATTATTTTGATGCAGAGTCGATACAAATAAAAATCATCTAAAAACGACAAAAAAGGCAAAAAAACAAAAATTTACGAAAAAACTTTAAATTGACGAAATCATGATTATTTTGATGCAGAGTCGATACAAATAAAAATCATCTAGAAAACGACAAAAAAGGCAAAAACAAAAAAAATAAATGAAAAAACTTTAAATTGACGAAATCATGATTATTTTGATGCAGAGTCGATACAAATAAAAATCATCTAGAAACGACAAAAAAGGCAAAAAACAAAAATGTATGAAAAAACTTTAAATTGACGAAAATATGATTATTTTGATGCAGAGCGATATAAATGAAAATCATCTAGAAACGACAAAAAAGGCAAAAAACCAAAAATTTATGAAAAAAACTTTAAATTGACGAAATCATGATTATTTTGATGCAGAGTCGATACAAATGAAAAATCATCTAAAAACGACAAAAAAGGCAAAAAACAAAAAATAAATGAAAAAACTTTAAATTGACGAAATCATGATTATTTTGATGCAGAGTCGATACAAATGAAAATCATCTAAAAACGACAAAAAGAAGGCAAAAAACAAAAAATAAATGAAAAAACTTTAAATTGACGAAATCATGATTATTTTGATGCAGAGTCGATACAAATGAAAAATCATCTAAAAACGACAAAAAAGGCAAAAAACCAAAAATTTTTAAAAAAAAACTTTAAATTGACGAAATCATGATTATTTTGATGCAGAGTCGATACAAATAAAAATCATCTAAAAACGACAAAAAAGGCAAAAAAACAAAAATAAATGAAAAAATTTTAAATTGACGAAATCATGATTATTTTGATGCAGAGTCGATACAAATAAAAATCATCTAAAAACGACAAAAAAGGCAAAAAACCAAAAATTTATGAAAAAATTTTAAATTGACGAAATCATGATTATTTTGATGCAGAGTGCGATATAAATGAAAATCATCTAGAAACGACAAAGAAGGCAAAAAACAAAAAATAAATGAAAAAACTTTAAATTGACGAAATCATGATTATTTTGATGCAGAGTCGATACAAATAAAAATCATCTAAAAACGACAAAAAAGGCAAAAAAAAAAAATAAATGAAAAAATTTTAAATTGACGAAATCATGATTATTTTGATGCAGAGTCGATACAAATGAAAATCATCTAGAAACGACAAAAAAGGCAAAAAACAAAAAATGTATGAAAAAAATTTTAAATTGACGAAAATATGATTATTTTGATGCAGTGTCGATATAAATGAAAATCATCTAGAAACGACAAAAAAGGCAAAAAACCAAAAAATTTATGAAAAAACTTTTAAATTGACGAAATCATGATTATTTTGATGCAGAGTCGATACAAATAAAAATCATCTAAAAACGACAAAAAAGGCAAAAAAAAAAAATAAATGAAAAAACTTTAAATTGACGAAATCATGATTATTTTGATGCAGAGTCGATACAAATAAAAATCATCTAAAAACGACAAAAAAGGCAAAAAACAAAAAATAAATGAAAAAACTTTTAAATTGACGAAATCATGATTATTTTGATGCAGAGTCGATACAAATAAAAATCATCTAAAAACGACAAAAAAGGCAAAAAACAAAAAATGTATGAAAAAATTTTAAATTGACGAAAATATGATTATTTTGATGCAGAGTCGATATAAATGAAAATCATCTAGAAACGACAAAAAAGGCAAAAAACCAAAAATTTATGAAAAAACTTTAAATTGACGAAATCATGATTATTTTGATGCAGAGTCGATACAAATGAAAATCATCTAAAAACGACAAAAAAGGCAAAAAACAAAAAATGTATGAAAAAATTTTAAATTGACGAAAATATGATTATTTTGATGCAGTGTCGATACAAATGAAAATCATCTAGAAACGACAAAAAAGGCAAAAAACAAAAATTTATGAAAAAACTTTAAATTGACGAAATCATGATTATTTTGATGCAGAGTCGATACAAATAAAAATCATCTAAAAACGACAAAAAAGGCAAAAAACAAAAAATAAATGAAAAAACTTTAAATTGACGAAATCATGATTATTTTGATGCAGAGTCGATACAAATGAAAATCATCTAAAAACGACAAAAAAGGCAAAAAACAAAAAATAAATGAAAAAACTTTAAATTGACGAAATCATGATTATTTTGATGCAGAGTCGATACAAATGAAAATCATCTAAAAACGACAAAAAAGGCAAAAAACAAAAAAATGTATGAAAAAAAACTTTAAATTGACGAAATCATGATTATTTTGATGCAGAGTCGATACAAATAAAAATCATCTAAAAACGACAAAAAAGGCAAAAAACAAAAAATAAATGAAAAAACTTTAAATTGACGAAATCATGATTATTTTGATGCAGAGTCGATACAAATAAAAATCATCTAAAAACGACAAAAAAGGCAAAAAACCAAAAATTTATGAAAAAATTTTAAATTGTCGAAATCATGATTATTTTGATGCAGTGTCGATATAAATGAAAATCATCTAGAAACGACAAAGAAGGCTAAAAACAAAAAATAAATGAAAAAACTTTAAATTGACGAAATCATGATTATTTTGATGCAGAGTCGATACAAATAAAAATCATCTAAAAACGACAAAAAAGGCAAAAAACCAAAAATTTATGAAAAAACTTTAAATTGACGAAATCATGATTATTTTGATGCAGAGTCGATACAAATGAAAATCATCTAGAAACGACAAAAAAGGCAAAAAACAAAAATGTATGAAAAAATTTTAAATTGACGAAAATATGATTATTTTGATGCAGTGTCGATACAAATGAAAAATCATCTAGAAACGACAAAAAAGGCAAAAAACCAAAAATATATGAAAAAACTTTAAATTGACGAAATCATGATTATTTTGATGCAGAGTCGATACAAATAAAAATCATCTAAAAACGACAAAAAAGGCAAAAACCAAAAAATAAATGAAAAAACTTTAAATTGACGAAATCATGATTATTTTGATGCAGAGTCGATACAAATGAAAAATCATCTAGAAACGAAAAAAAGGCAAAAAACAAAAAATATATGAAAAAACTTTAAATTGACGAAATCATGATTATTTTGATGCAGAGTCGATACAAATAAAAATCATCTAAAAACGACAAAAAAGGCAAAAAACAAAAAATAAATGAAAAAACTTTAAATTGACGAAATCATGATTATTTTGATGCAGAGTCGATACAAATAAAAATCATCTAGAAACGACAAAAAAGGCAAAAAACCAAAAATTTATGAAAAAACTTTAAATTGACGAAATCATGATTATTTTGATGCAGTGTCGATATAAATGAAAATCATCTAGAAACGACAAAAAGGCTAAAAACAAAAAATAAATGAAAAAACTTTAAATTGACGAAATCATGATTATTTTGATGCAGAGTCGATACAAATAAAAATCATCTAAAAACGACAAAAAAGGCAAAAAACAAAAATAAATGAAAAAACTTTAAATTGACGAAATCATGATTATTTTGATGCAGAGTCGATACAAATGAAAATCATCTAGAAACGACAAAAAAGGCAAAAAACAAAAAATGTATGAAAAAATTTTAAATTGACGAAAATATGATTATTTTGATGCAGTGTCGATATAAATGAAAATCATCTAGAAACGACAAAAAAGGCAAAAAACCAAAAATTTATGAATAAACTTTAAATTGACGAAATCATGATTATTTTGATGCAGAGTCGATACAAATAAAAATCATCTAAAAACGACAAAAAAGGCAAAAAAAAAAAATAAATGAAAAAACTTTAAATTGACGAAATCATGATTATTTTGATGCAGAGTCGATACAAATAAAAATCATCTAAAAACGACAAAAAAGGCAAAAAACAAAAAATAAATGAAAAAACTTTAAATTGACGAAATCATGATTATTTTGATGCAGAGTCGATACAAATAAAAATCATCTAAAAACGACAAAAAAGGCAAAAAACAAAAAATGTATGAAAAAATTTTAAATTGACGAAAATATGATTATTTTGATGCAGTGTCGATACAAATGAAAATCATCTAGAAACGACAAAAAAGGCAAAAAACCAAAAATTTATGAAAAAACTTTAAATTGACGAAATCATGATTATTTTGATGCAGAGTCGATACAAATGAAAATCATCTAGAAACGACAAAAAAGGCAAAAAACAAAAAAAATGTATGAAAAAATTTTTAAATTGACGAAAATATGATTATTTTGATGCAGTGTCGATATAAATGAAAATCATCTAGAAACGACAAAAAAGGCAAAAAACCAAAAATTTATGAAAAAACTTTAAATTGACGAAATCATGATTATTTTGATGCAGAGTCGATACAAATAAAAATCATCTAAAAACGACAAAAAAGGCAAAAAACAAAAAATAAATGAAAAAACTTTAAATTGACGAAATCATGATTATTTTGATGCAGAGTCGATACAAATAAAAATCATCTAAAAACGACAAAAAAGGCAAAAAACAAAAAATAAATGAAAAAACTTTTAAATTGACGAAATCATGATTATTTTGATGCAGAGTCGATACAAATGAAAATCATCTAGAAACGACAAAAAAGGCAAAAAACAAAAAATGTATGAAAAAACTTTAAATTGACGAAATCATGATTATTTTGATGCAGAGTCGATACAAATAAAAATCATCTAAAAACGACAAAAAAGGCAAAAAACAAAAAATAAATGAAAAAACTTTAAATTGACGAAATCATGATTATTTTGATGCAGAGTCGATACAAATAAAAATCATCTAAAAACGACAAAAAAGGCAAAAAACCAAAAATTTATGAAAAAATTTTAAATTGACGAAATCATGATTATTTTGATGCAGTGTCGATATAAATGAAAATCATCTAGAAACGACAAAGAAGGCTAAAAACAAAAAATAAATGAAAAAACTTTAAATTGACGAAATCATGATTATTTTGATGCAGAGTCGATACAAATAAAAATCATCTAAAAACGACAAAAAAGCAAAAAACCAAAAATTTATGAAAAAACTTTAAATTGACGAAATCATGATTATTTTGATGCAGAGTCGATACAAATGAAAATCATCTAGAAACGACAAAAAAGGCAAAAAACAAAAAATGTATGAAAAAATTTTAAATTGACGAAAATATGACTATTTTGATGCAGTGTCGATATAAATGAAAATCATCTAGAAACGACAAAAAAGGCAAAAAACCAAAAATTTATGAATAAACTTTAAATTGACGAAATCATGATTATTTTGATGCAGAGTCGATACAAATAAAAATCATCTAAAAACGACAAAAAAGGCAAAAAAAAAAATACAAAAAATAAATGAAAAAACTTTAAATTGACGAAATCATGATTATTTTGATGCAGAGTCGATACAAATAAAAATCATCTAAAAACGACAAAAAAGGCAAAAAACCAAAAATTTATGAAAAAACTTTAAATTGACGAAATCATGATTATTTTGATGCAGAGTCGATACAAATGAAAATCATCTAGAAACGACAAAAAAGGCAAAAAAACAAAAAATGTATGAAAAAATTTTAAATTGACGAAAATATGATTATTTTGATGCAGAGTGCGATATAAATGAAAATCATCTAGAAACGACAAAAAAGGCAAAAAACCAAAAATTTATGAATAAACTTTAAATTGACGAAATCATGATTATTTTGATGCAGAGTCGATACAAATAAAAATCATCTAAAAACGACAAAAAAGGCAAAAAACAAAAAATAAATGAAAAAACTTTAAATTGACGAAATCATGATTATTTTGATGCAGAGTCGATACAAATGAAAATCATCTAGAAAACGACAAAAAAGGCAAAAAAACAAAAAATGTATGAAAAAATTTTAAATTGACGAAATCATGATTATTTTGATGCAGAGTCGATATAAATGAAAATCATCTAGAAACGACAAAAAAGGCAAAAAACCAAAAATTTATGAAAAAAAACTTTAAATTGACGAAATCATGATTATTTTGATGCAGAGTCGATACAAATAAAAATCATCTAAAAACGACAAAAAAGGCAAAAAAAAAAAATAAATGAAAAAACTTTAAATTGACGAAATCATGATTATTTTGATGCAGAGTCGATACAAATGAAAATCATCTAGAAACGACAAAAAAGGCAAAAAACAAAAAATGTATGAAAAAATTTTAAATTGACGAAAATATGATTATTTTGATGCAGTGTCGATATAAATGAAAATCATCTAGAAACGACAAAAAAGGCAAAAAACCAAAAATTTATGAATAAACTTTAAATTGACGAAATCATGATTATTTTGATGCAGAGTCGATACAAATAAAAATCATCTAAAAACGACAAAAAAGGCAAAAAACAAAAAATAAATGAAAAAACTTTAAATTGACGAAATCATGATTATTTTGATGCAGAGTCGATACAAATAAAAATCATCTAGAAACGACAAAAAAGGCAAAAAACAAAAAATGTATGAAAAAATTTTAAATTGACGAAAATATGATCTATTTTGATGCAGTGCGGTATAAATGAAAATCATCTAGAAACGACAAAAAAGGCAAAAAACAAAAAATTTATGAAAAAACTTTAAATTGACGAAATCATGATTATTTTGATGCAGAGTCGATACAAATAAAAATCATCTAAAAACGACAAAAAAGGCAAAAAACAAAAAATAAATGAAAAAACTTTAAATTGACGAAATCATGATTATTTTGATGCAGAGTCGATACAAATAAAAATCATCTAAAAACGACAAAAAAGGCAAAAAACAAAAAATGTATGAAAAAATTTTAAATTGACGAAAATATGATTATTTTGATGCAGTGTCGATATAAATGAAAATCATCTAGAAACGACAAAAAAGGCAAAAAACCAAAAATTTATGAAAAAACTTTAAATTGACGAAATCATGATTATTTTGATGCAGAGTCGATACAAATAAAAATCATCTAAAAACGACAAAAAAGGCAAAAAACAAAAAATAAATGAAAAAACTTTAAATTGACGAAATCATGATTATTTTGATGCAGAGTCGATACAAATAAAAATCATCTAGAAACGACAAAAAAGGCAAAAAACAAAAATGTATGAAAAAATTTTAAATTGACGAAAATATGATTATTTTGATGCAGTGTCGATATAAATGAAAATCATCTAGAAACGACAAAAAAGGCAAAAAACAAAAAATTTATGAAAAAACTTTAAATTGACGAAATCATGATTATTTTGATGCAGAGTCGATACAAATGAAAATCATCTAGAAACGACAAAAAAGGCAAAAAACAAAAAATATATGAAAAAATTTTAAATTGACGAAATCATGATTATTTTGATGCAGAGTCGATACAAATAAAAATCATCTAGAAACGACAAAAAAGCAAAAAACAAAAAAATAAATGAAAAAACTTTAAATTGACGAAATCATGATTATTTTGATGCAGAGTCGATACAAATGAAAATCATCTAGAAACGACAAAAAAGGCAAAAAAACAAAAATTTATGAAAAAACTTTAAATTGACGAAATCATGATTATTTTGATGCAGAGTCGATACAAATGAAAATCATCTAGAAACGACAAAAAAGGCAAAAAACCAAAAATTTATGAAAAAACTTTAAATTGACGAAATCATGATTATTTTGATGCAGAGTCGATACAAATAAAAATCATCTAAAAACGACAAAAAAGGCAAAAAACCAAAAATGTATGAAAAAATTTTAAATTGACGAAATCATGATTATTTTGATGCAGTGCGATATAAATGAAAATCATCTAGAAACGACAAAAAAGGCAAAAAAACAAAAATTTATGAAAAAACTTTAAATTGACGAAATCATGATTATTTTGATGCAGAGTCGATACAAATAAAAATCATCTAAAAACGACAAAAAAGGCAAAAAACAAAAATTTATGAAAAAACTTTAAATTGACGAAATCATGATTATTTTGATGCAGAGTCGATACAAATAAAAATCATCTAAAAACGACAAAAAAGGCAAAAAACAAAAAATAAATGAAAAAACTTTAAATTGACGAAATCATGATTATTTTGATGCAGAGTCGATACAAATGAAAATCATCTAGAAACGACAAAAAAGGCAAAAAACAAAAAATGTATGAAAAAATTTTAAATTGACGAAAATATGATTATTTTGATGCAGTGTCGATATAAATGAAAATCATCTAGAAACGACAAAAAAGGCAAAAAACCAAAAATTTATGAAAAAACTTTAAATTGACGAAATCATGATTATTTTGATGCAGAGTCGATACAAATAAAAATCATCTAAAAACGACAAAAAAGGCAAAAAAAAAACAAAAAATAAATGAAAAAACTTTAAATTGACGAAATCATGATTATTTTGATGCAGAGTCGATACAAATAAAAATCATCTAAAAACGACAAAAAAGGCAAAAAAACAAAAATAAATGAAAAAAACTTTAAATTGACGAAATCATGATTATTTTGATGCAGAGTCGATACAAATAAAAATCATCTAGAAACGACAAAAAAGGCAAAAAACAAAAAATGTATGAAAAAATTTTAAATTGACGAAAATATGATTATTTTGATGCAGTGCGATATAAATGAAAATCATCTAGAAACGACAAAAAAGGCAAAAAACCAAAAATTTATGAATAAAACTTTAAATTGACGAAATCATGATTATTTTGATGCAGAGTCGATACAAATAAAAATCATCTAAAAACGACAAAAAAGGCAAAAAACCAAAAATTTAATGAAAAAACTTTAAATTGACGAAATCATGATTATTTTGATGCAGAGTCGATACAAATAAAAATCATCTAAAAACGACAAAAAAAGGCAAAAAACAAAAAATAAATGAAAAAACTTTAAATTGACGAAATCATGATTATTTTGATGCAGAGTCGATACAAATGAAAATCATCTAGAAACGACAAAAAAGGCAAAAAACAAAAAATGTATGAAAAAATTTTAAATTGACGAAATTATGATTATTTTGATGCAGTGTCGATATAAATGAAAATCATCTAGAAACGACAAAAAAGGCAAAAAACCAAAAATTTATGAATAAACTTTAAATTGACGAAATCATGATTATTTTGATGCAGAGTCGATACAAATAAAAATCATCTAAAAACGACAAAAAAGGCAAAAAACAAAAATTAATGAAAAAACTTTAAATTGACGAAATCATGATTATTTTGATGCAGAGTCGATACAAATAAAAATCATCTAAAAACGACAAAAAAGGCAAAAAACAAAAAATAAATGAAAAAACTTTAAATTGACGAAATCATGATTATTTTGATGCAGAGTCGATACAAATGAAAATCATCTAGAAACGACAAAAAAGGCAAAAAACCAAAAATTTATGAAAAAACTTTAAATTGACGAAATCATGATTATTTTGATGCAGAGTCGATACAAATAAAAATCATCTAAAAACGACAAAAAAGGCAAAAAACCAAAAATTTATGAAAAAACTTTAAATTGACGAAATCATGATTATTTTGATGCAGAGTCGATACAAATAAAAATCATCTAAAAACGACAAAAAAGGCAAAAAACAAAAAATAAATGAAAAAACTTTAAATTGACGAAATCATGATTATTTTGATGCAGAGTCGATACAAATAAAAATCATCTAAAAACGACAAAAAAGGCAAAAAACAAAAAATTTATGAAAAAACTTTAAATTGACGAAATCATGATTATTTTGATGCAGAGTCGATACAAATGAAAATCATCTAGAAACGACAAAAAAGGCAAAAAACAAAAAATGTATGAAAAAATTTTAAATTGACGAAATCATGATTATTTTGATGCAGAGTCGATACAAATGAAAATCATCTAGAAACGACAAAAAAGGCAAAAAACAAAAAATTTATGAATAAACTTTAAATTGACGAAATCATGATTATTTTGATGCAGAGTCGATACAAATAAAAATCATCTAAAAACGACAAAAAAAGCAAAAAACAAAAAATAAATGAAAAAACTTTAAATTGACGAAATCATGATTATTTTGATGCAGAGTCGATACAAATAAAAATCATCTAAAAACGACAAAAAAGGCAAAAAACCAAAAATTTATGAAAAAACTTTAAATTGACGAAATCATGATTATTTTGATGCAGTGTCGATACAAATGAAAATCATCTAGAAACGACAAAAAAGCTAAAAACAAAAAATAAATGAAAAAACTTTAAATTGACGAAATCATGATTATTTTGATGCAGAGTCGATACAAATAAAAATCATCTAAAAACGACAAAAAAGGCAAAAAACCAAAAATTTATGAAAAAACTTTAAATTGACGAAATCATGATTATTTTGATGCAGAGTCGATACAAATGAAAATCATCTAGAAACGACAAAAAAGGCAAAAAACAAAAATGTATGAAAAAATTTTAAATTGACGAAAATATGATTATTTTGATGCAGAGTCGATACAAATAAAAATCATCTAAAAACGACAAAAAAGGCAAAAAACAAAAAATTAATGAAAAAACTTTAAATTGACGAAATCATGATTATTTTGATGCAGAGTCGATACAAATAAAAATCATCTAAAAACGACAAAAAAGGCAAAAAACAAAAAATAAATGAAAAAACTTTAAATTGACGAAATCATGATTATTTTGATGCAGAGTCGATACAAATGAAAATCATCTAGAAACGAAAAAAAGTCAAAAAACAAAAAAATGTATGAATAAACTTTAAATTGACGAAATCATAATTATTTTGATGCAGAGTCGATACAAATAAAAATCATCTAAAAACGACAAAAAAGGCAAAAAACAAAAAATAAATGAAAAAACTTTAAATTGACGAAATCATGATTATTTTGATACAGAGTCGATACAAATAAAAATCATCTAAAAACGACAAAAAAGGCAAAAAACCAAAAATTTATGAAAAAATTTTAAATTGTCGACATCATGATTATTTTGATGCAGTGCGATATAAATGAAAATCATCTAGAAACGCCAAAGAATGCTAAAGACAAAAAATAAATGAAAAAACTTTAAATTGACGAAATCATGATTATTTTGATGCAGAGTCGATACAAATAAAAATCATCTAAAAACGACAAAAAAGGCAAAAAACAAAAAATTAATGAAAAAACTTTAAATTGACGAAATCATGATTATTTTGATGCAGAGTCGATACAAATGAAAATCATCTAGAAACGACAAAAAAGGCAAAAAACAAAAATGTATGAAAAAATTTTAAATTGACGAAAATATGACTATTTTGATGCAGTGCGATATAAATGAAAATCATCTAGAAACGACAAAAAAGGCAAAAAACCAAAAATTTATGAATAAACTTTAAATTGACGAAATCATGATTATTTTGATGCAGAGTCGATACAAATAAAAATCATCTAGAAAACGACAAAAAAGGCAAAAAACAAAAAATAAATGAAAAAACTTTAAATTGACGAAATCATGATTATTTTGATGCAGAGTCGATACAAATGAAAATCATCTAGAAACGACAAAAAAGGCAAAAAACAAAAAATATATGAAAAAACTTTAAATTGACGAAATCATGATTATTTTGATGCAGAGTCGATACAAATAAAAATCATCTAGAAACGACAAAAAAGGCAAAAAACAAAAATGTATGAAAAAATTTTAAATTGACGAAATCATGATTATTTTGATGCAGAGTCGATACAAATGAAAATCATCTAGAAACGACAAAAAAGGCAAAAAACAAAAAATTTATGAATAAACTTTAAATTGACGAAATCATGATTATTTTGATGCAGAGTCGATACAAATAAAAATCATCTAAAAACGACAAAAAAGGCAAAAAACAAAAATTTATGAAAAAACTTTAAATTGACGAAATCATGATTATTTTGATGCAGAGTCGATACAAATAAAAATCATCTAGAAAACGACAAAAAAGGCAAAAAACCAAAAATTTATGAATAAACTTTAAATTGACGAAATCATGATTATTTTGATGCAGAGTCGATACAAATAAAAATCATCTAAAAACGACAAAAAAGGCAAAAAACAAAAAATAAATGAAAAAACTTTAAATTGACGAAATCATGATTATTTTGATGCAGAGTCGATACAAATAAAAATCATCTAAAAACGACAAAAAAGGCAAAAAACAAAAAATAAATGAAAAAACTTTAAATTGACGAAATCATGATTATTTTGATGCAGAGTCGATACAAATGAAAATCATCTAGAAACGACAAAAAAGGCAAAAAACAAAAAATGTATGAAAAAATTTTAAATTGACGAAATCATGATTATTTTGATGCAGAGTCGATACAAATAAAAATCATCTAAAAACGACAAAAAAGGCAAAAAACCAAAAAATTTATGAAAAAACTTTAAATTGACGAAATCATGATTATTTTGATGCAGAGTCGATACAAATAAAAATCATCTAAAAACGACAAAAAAGGCAAAAAACAAAAAATTTATGAAAAAACTTTAAATTGACGAAATCATGATTATTTTGATGCAGAGTCGATACAAATAAAAATCATCTAAAAACGACAAAAAAGGCAAAAAACAAAAAATAAATGAAAAAACTTTAAATTGACGAAATCATGATTATTTTGATGCAGAGTCGATACAAATGAAAATCATCTAGAAACGACAAAAAAGGCAAAAAACAAAAAATGTATGAAAAAACTTTAAATTGACGAAATCATGATTATTTTGATGCAGAGTCGATACAAATAAAAATCATCTAAAAACGACAAAAAAGGCAAAAAACAAAAAATTAATGAAAAAACTTTAAATTGACGAAATCATGATTATTTTGATGCAGAGTCGATACAAATAAAAATCATCTAAAAACGACAAAAAAGGCAAAAAACCAAAAATTTATGAAAAAATTTTAAATTGACGAAATCATGATTATTTTGATGCAGAGTCGATATAAATAAAAATCATCTAGAAACGACAAAAAAGCAAAAACAAAAAATATGAAAAAAAAACTTTAAATTGACGAAATCATGATTATTTTGATGCAGAGTCGATACAAATAAAAATCATCTAAAAACGACAAAAAAGGCAAAAAACAAAAAATATATGAAAAAACTTTAAATTGACGAAATCATGATTATTTTGATGCAGAGTCGATACAAATAAAAATCATCTAAAAACGACAAAAAAGGCAAAAAACAAAAAATTTATGAAAAAACTTTAAATTGACGAAATCATGATTATTTTGATGCAGAGTCGATACAAATGAAAATCATCTAGAAACGACAAAAAAGGCAAAAAACAAAAAATTTATGAAAAAACTTTAAATTGACGAAATCATGATTATTTTGATGCAGAGTCGATACAAATGAAAATCATCTAGAAACGACAAAAAAGGCAAAAAACAAAAATTTATGAAAAAACTTTAAATTGACGAAATCATGATTATTTTGATGCAGAGTCGATACAAATGAAAATCATCTAGAAACGACAAAAAAGGCAAAAAACAAAAAATAAATGAAAAAACTTTAAATTGACGAAATCATGATTATTTTGATGCAGAGTCGATACAAATGAAAATCATCTAGAAACGACAAAAAAGGCAAAAAACAAAAAATGTATGAAAAAATTTTAAATTGACGAAAATCATGATTATTTTGATGCAGAGTCGATACAAATGAAAATCATCTAGAAACGACAAAAAAGGCAAAAAACCAAAAATTTATGAAAAAACTTTAAATTGACGAAATCATGATTATTTTGATGCAGAGTCGATACAAATAAAAATCATCTAAAAACGACAAAAAAGGCAAAAAACAAAAAATAAATGAAAAAACTTTAAATTGACGAAATCATGATTATTTTGATGCAGAGTCGATACAAATGAAAATCATCTAGAAACGACAAAAAAGGCAAAAAACAAAAAATGTATGAAAAAACTTTAAATTGACGAAATCATGATTATTTTGATGCAGAGTCGATACAAATGAAAATCATCTAGAAACGACAAAAAAGGCAAAAAACAAAAAATGTATGAAAAAACTTTAAATTGACGAAATCATGATTATTTTGATGCAGAGTCGATACAAATGAAAATCATCTAGAAACGACAAAAAAGGCAAAAAACCAAAAATTTATGAAAAAACTTTAAATTGACGAAATCATGATTATTTTGATGCAGAGTCGATACAAATAAAAATCATCTAAAAACGACAAAAAAGGCAAAAAACAAAAAATTTATGAAAAACTTTTAAATTGACGAAATCATGATTATTTTGATGCAGAGTCGATACAAATAAAAATCATCTAGAAACGACAAAAAAAGCAAAAAACAAAAAATTTATGAAAAAACTTTAAATTGACGAAATCATGATTATTTTGATGCAGAGTCGATACAAATAAAAATCATCTAGAAACGACAAAAAAGCAAAAACAAAAAATAAATGAAAAAATTCTTAAATTGACCGAAATCATGATTATTTTGATGCAGAGTCGATACAAATGAAAATCATCTAGAAAACGACAAAAAAGGCAAAAAACAAAAAATTTATGAAAAAACTTTAAATTGACGAAATCATGATTATTTTGATGCAGAGTCGATACAAATGAAAATCATCTAGAAACGACAAAAAAGGCAAAAAACAAAAAATGAATGAAAAAAACTTTAAATTGACGAAATTATGATTATTTTGATGCAGAGTCGATACAAATAAAAATCATCTAGAAACGACAAAAAAGGCAAAAAACCAAAAATTTATGAAAAAACTTTAAATTGACGAAATCATGATTATTTTGATGCAGAGTCGATACAAATGAAAATCATCTAGAAACGACAAAAAAGGCAAAAAACAAAAAATTTATGAAAAACTTTAAATTGACGAAATCATGATTATTTTGATGCAGAGTCGATACAAATGAAAAATCATCTAAAAACGACAAAAAAGGCAAAAAACAAAAAATTTATGAAAAAACTTTTAAATTGACGAAATCATGATTATTTTGATGCAGAGTCGATACAAATAAAAATCATCTAAAAACGACAAAAAAGGCAAAAAACAAAAAATATATGAAAAAATTTTAAATTGACGAAATCATGATTATTTTGATGCAGAGTCGATATAAATGAAAATCATCTAGAAACGACAAAAAAGGCAAAAACAAAAAATTTATGAAAAAACTTTAAATTGACGAAATCATGATTATTTTGATGCAGAGTCGATACAAATAAAAATCATCTAGAAACGACAAAAAAGGCAAAAACAAAAAATAAATGAAAAAACTTTAAATTGACGAAATCATGATTATTTTGATGCAGAGTCGATACAAATGAAAATCATCTAGAAACGACAAAAAAGCAAAAAAAAAAATGAATGAAAAAATTTTAAATTGACGAAATCATGATTATTTTGATGCAGAGTCGATACAAATAAAAATCATCTAGAAACGACAAAAAAGCAAAAAACAAAAAATTTATGAAAAAACTTTAAATTGACGAAATCATGATTATTTTGATGCAGAGTCGATACAAATAAAAATCATCTAAAAACGACAAAAAAGGCAAAAAAACCAAAAATTTATGAAAAAACTTTAAATTGACGAAATCATGATTATTTTGATGCAGAGTCGATACAAATAAAAATCATCTAAAAACGACAAAAAAGGCAAAAAACAAAAAATAAATGAAAAATTTTAAATTGACGAAATCATGATTATTTTGATGCAGAGTCGATACAAATGAAAATCATCTAGAAACGACAAAAAAGGCAAAAAACAAAAAATATAATGAAAAAACTTTAAATTGACGAAATCATGATTATTTTGATGCAGAGTCGATACAAATGAAAATCATCTAGAAACGACAAAAAAGGCAAAAAACCAAAAAATTTATGAAAAACTTTTAAATTGACGAAATCATGATTATTTTGATGCAGAGTCGATACAAATAAAAATCATCTAAAAACGACAAAAAAGGCAAAAAACAAAAATTTATGAAAAAACTTTAAATTGACGAAATCATGATTATTTTGATGCAGAGTCGATACAAATAAAAATCATCTAAAAACGACAAAAAGGCAAAAAACAAAAAATAAATGAAAAAATTTTAAATTGACGAAATCATGATTATTTTGATGCAGAGTCGATACAAATAAAAATCATCTAGAAACGACAAAAAGGGCAAAAACAAAAAAAATTTATGAAAAAATTTAAATTGACGAAATCATGACTATTTTGATGCAGAGTCGATACAAATGAAAATCATCTAGAAACGACAAAAAAGGCAAAAAACAAAAAATTTATGAAAAACTTTAAATTGACGAAATCATGATTATTTTGATGCAGAGTCGATACAAATAAAAAATCATCTAAAAACGACAAAAAAGGCAAAAAACAAAAATTAATGAAAAAATTTAAATTGACGAAATCATGATTATTTTGATGCAGAGTCGATACAAATAAAAAATCATCTAAAAACGACAAAAAAGGCAAAAAACAAAAAAAATAAAAGATTATTTGATGCAGGTCGATAATAAAAATCATCAAAAACGACAAAAAGGCAAAAACAAAAATTTATGAAAAAACTTTAAATTGACGAAATCATGATTATTTTGATGCAGAGTCGATACAAATGAAAATCATCTAGAAACGACAAAAAGGCAAAAAACAAAAAATTTATGAAAAAAATTTTAAATTGACGAAATCATGATTATTTTGATGCAGTGCGATATAAATGAAAATCATCTAGAAACGACAAAAAAGGCAAAAAACAAAAATTTATGAAAAACTTTAAATTGACGAAATCATGATTATTTTGATGCAGAGTCGATACAAATAAAAATCATCTAAAAACGACAAAAAGGCAAAAAACAAAAAATTAATGAAAAAACTTTAAATTGACGAAATCATGATTATTTTGATGCAGAGTCGATACAAATAAAAATCATCTAGAAACGACAAAAAAGGCAAAAAACAAAAATTAATGAAAAAACTTTAAATTGACGAAATCATGATTATTTTGATGCAGAGTCGATACAAATGAAAATCATCTAGAAACGACAAAAAAGGCAAAAAACAAAAAATAAATGAAAAAACTTTAAATTGACGAAATCATGATTATTTTGATGCAGAGTCGATACAAATAAAAAATCATCTAGAAACGACAAAAAGGCAAAAAACCAAAAATTTATGAAAAACTTTAAATTGACGAAATCATGATTATTTTGATGCAGAGTCGATACAAATGAAAATCATCTAGAAACGACAAAAAAGCAAAAACAAAAAAATTATGAAAAAATTTAAATTGACGAAATCATGATTATTTTGATGCAGAGTCGATATAAATGAAAATCATCTAGAAACGACAAAAAGGCAAAAAACAAAAAATTAATGAAAAAATTTTAAATTGACGAAATCATGATTATTTTGATGCAGAGTCGATACAAATGAAAATCATCTAGAAACGACAAAAAAGGCAAAAAACAAAAATTTATGAAAAAACTTTAAATTGACGAAATCATGATTATTTTGATGCAGAGTCGATATAAATGAAAATCATCTAGAAACGACAAAAGGGCAAAAAACAAAAAATTTATGAAAAAATTTTAAATTGACGAAATCATGATTATTTTGATGCAGAGTCGATACAAATAAAAATCATCTAAAAACGACAAAAAAGGCAAAAAACCAAAAATAAATGAAAAATTTTAAATTGACGAAATCATGATTATTTTGATGCAGAGTCGATACAAATAAAAATCATCTAGAAACGACAAAAAAGGCAAAAAAAAAAAATAAATGAAAAAACTTTAAATTGACGAAATCATGATTATTTTGATGCAGAGTCGATACAAATGAAAATCATCTAGAAACGACAAAAAAGGCAAAAAACAAAAAATAAATGAAAAAAACTTTAAATTGACGAAATTATGATTATTTTGATGCAGAGTCGATACAAATAAAAATCATCTAAAAACGACAAAAAAAGGCAAAAAACAAAAAATTATGAAAAAATTTTAAATTGACGAAATCATGACTATTTTGATGCAGAGCGATATAAATGAAAATCATCTAAAAACGACAAAAAGGCAAAAAACAAAAAATTTATGAAAAACTTTAAATTGACGAAATCATGATTATTTTGATGCAGAGTCGATACAAATAAAAATCATCTAGAAACGACAAAAAGGCAAAAAACAAAAAATGTATGAAAAAATTTTAAATTGACGAAATCATGACTATTTTGATGCAGAGTCGATATAAATGAAAATCATCTAGAAACGACAAAAAAGGCAAAAAACAAAAAATTTATGAAAAAATTTTAAATTGACGAAATCATGATTATTTTGATGCAGAGTCGATATAAATGAAAATCATCTAGAAACGACAAAAAAGGCAAAAAACAAAAAATAAATGAAAAAACTTTAAATTGACGAAATCATGATTATTTTGATGCAGAGTCGATACAAATAAAAATCATCTAAAAACGACAAAAAGGCAAAAAACAAAAAATAAATGAAAAAACTTTAAATTGACGAAATCATGATTATTTTGATGCAGAGTCGATACAAATAAAAATCATCTAGAAACGACAAAAAAGGCAAAAAACAAAAAATGTATGAAAAAATTTTAAATTGACGAAATTATGATTATTTTGATGCAGAGTCGATACAAATGAAAATCATCTAGAAACGACAAAAAAGGCAAAAAACCAAAAATTTATGAAAAAACTTTAAATTGACGAAATCATGATTATTTTGATGCAGAGTCGATACAAATAAAAATCATCTAAAAACGACAAAAAAGGCAAAAAACAAAAAATGTATGAAAAAACTTTAAATTGACGAAATCATGATTATTTTGATGCAGAGTCGATACAAATGAAAATCATCTAGAAACGACAAAAAAAGCAAAAAACAAAAAATTTATGAAAAAATTTTAAATTGACGAAATCATGACTATTTTGATGCAGAGTCGATACAAATGAAAATCATCTAGAAACGACAAAAAGGCAAAAACAAAAAATTTATGAAAAACTTTTAAATTGACGAAATCATGATTATTTGATGCAGAGTCGATACAAATAAAAATCATCTAAAAACGACAAAAAAGGCAAAAAACAAAAATAAAATGAAAAAAACTTTAAATTGACGAAATCATGATTATTTTGATGCAGAGTCGATACAAATAAAAATCATCTAAAAACGACAAAAAAGGCAAAAAACAAAAAATTTATGAAAAAACTTTAAATTGACGAAATCATGATTATTTTGATGCAGAGTCGATACAAATAAAAATCATCTAAAAACGACAAAAAAGGCAAAAACAAAAATGTAATGAAAAACTTTAAAATTGACGAAATCATGATTATTTTGATGCAGAGTCGATACAAATGAAAATCATCTAGAAACGACAAAAAGGCAAAAACCAAAAATTTATGAAAAAACTTTAAATTGACGAAATCATGATTATTTTGATGCAGAGTCGATACAAATGAAAATCATCTAGAAACGACAAAAAAGGCAAAAAACAAAAAATTTATGAAAAATCTTTAAATTGACGAAATCATGATTATTTTGATGCAGAGTCGATACAAATAAAAATCATCTAAAAACGACAAAAAAGGCAAAAAACAAAAAAATAAATGAAAAAACTTTAAATTGACGAAATCATGATTATTTTGATGCAGAGTCGATACAAATAAAAATCATCTAAAAACGACAAAAAGGCAAAAAACAAAAAATAAATGAAAAAACTTTAAATTGACGAAATCATGATTATTTTGATGCAGAGTCGATATAAATAAAAATCATCTAAAAACGACAAAAAGGCAAAAAACAAAAAATAAATGAAAAAACTTTAAATTGACGAAATCATGATTATTTTGATGCAGAGTCGATACAAATGAAAATCATCTAGAAACGACAAAAAAGGCAAAAACAAAAAAATGTATGAAAAATTTTTAAATTGACGAAAATATGACTATTTTGATGCAGTGCGATATAAATGAAAATCATCTAGAAACGACAAAAAGGCAAAAACAAAAAATAAATGAAAAAACTTTAAATTGACGAAATCATGATTATTTTGATGCAGAGTCGATACAAATAAAAAATCATCTAGAAACGACAAAAAAGGCAAAAAACAAAAAATGTATGAAAAAATTTTAAATTGACGAAAATATGACTATTTTGATGCAGAGTCGATATAAATAAAAATCATCTAGAAACGACAAAAAAGCAAAAAACAAAAAATAAATGAAAAAACTTTAAATTGACGAAATCATGATTATTTTGATGCAGAGTCGATACAAATAAAAATCATCTAAAAACGACAAAAAGGCAAAAAACAAAAAATTAAATGAAAAAACTTTAATGACGAAATCATGATTATTTTGATGCAGAGTCGATACAAATAAAAATCATCTAAAAACGACAAAAAAGCAAAAAACAAAAAATAAATGAAAAAACTTTTAAATTGACGAAATCATGATTATTTTGATGCAGAGTCGATACAAATAAAAAATCATCTAGAAACGACAAAAAAAGGCAAAAAACAAAAAATGTATGAAAAAATTTTAAATTGACGAAAATATGATTATTTTGATGCAGTGCGATATAAATGAAAATCATCTAGAAACGACAAAAAGGCAAAAAACAAAAAATTAATGAAAAAACTTTAAATTGACGAAATCATGATTATTTTGATGCAGAGTCGATACAAATAAAAATCATCTAAAAACGACAAAAAAGGCAAAAACAAAAAATATATGAAAAAAAACTTTAAATTGACGAAATCATGATTATTTTTGATGCAGAGTCGATACAAATGAAAATCATCTAGAAAACGACAAAAAAGGCAAAAACAAAAAGTGTATGAAAAAATTTTAAATTGACGAAAATATGACTATTTTGATGCAGTGCGATATAAATGAAAATCATCTAGAAACGACAAAAAAGGCAAAAAACCAAAAATTTATGAATAAACTTTAAATTGACGAAATCATGATTATTTTGATGCAGAGTCGATACAAATAAAAATCATCTAAAAACGACAAAAAGGCAAAAAACAAAAAAATAAATGAAAAAACTTTAAATTGACGAAATCATGATTATTTTGATGCAGAGTCGATACAAATAAAAATCATCTAAAAACGACAAAAAGAAAAAACCAAAAATGAATGAAAAACTTTATTAATTGACGAAATCACGACTTATTTTGATGCAGAGTCGATACAAATGAAAATCATCTAAAAACGACAAAAAAGGCAAAAAACAAAAATATGAAAAACTTTTAAAAATTTGACGAAAATATGAATTTTGATGCAGAGTCGATACAAATGAAAATCATCTAGAAACGACAAAAAAAAGGCACAAAACCAAAAATTTATGAAAAAACTTTAAATCGACGAAATCATGACTATTTTGATGCAGAGTCGATATAAATGAAAATCATCTAGAAACGACAAAAAAGGCAAAAAACCAAAAATTTATGAATAAACTTTAAATTGACGAAATCATGATTATTTTGATGCAGAGTCGATACAAATAAAAATCATCTAAAAACACAAAAAAGGCAAAAAACAAAAATGTATGAAAAATTTTAAATTGACGAAAACATGACTATTTTGATGCAGAAGGTCGATACAAATGAAAATCATCTAGAAACGACAAAAAAAGGCAAAAAACAAAAAATGAATGAAAAAACTTTAAATTGACGAAATCATGATTATTTTGATGCAGAGTCGATACAAATAAAAATCATCTAGAAACGACAAAAAAGCAAAAAACCAAAAATGTATGAAAAAACTTTAAATTGACGAAATCATGATTATTTTGATGCAGAGTCGATACAAATAAAAATCATCTAAAAACGACAAAAAAGGCAAAAAACAAAAATAAATGAAAAAACTTTAAATTGACGAAATCATGATTATTTTGATGCAGAGTCGATACAAATAAAATCATCTAAAAACGACAAAAAAGGCAAAAACAAAAAATAAATGAAAAAACTTTAAATTGACGAAATCATGATTATTTTGATGCAGAGTCGATACAAATAAAAATCATCTAGAAACGACAAAAAGGCAAAAAACAAAAAATGTATGAAAAAATTTTAAATTGACGAAATCATGACTATTTTGATGCAGAGTCGATATAAATAAAAATCATCTAGAAACGACAAAAAGGCAAAAAACAAAAAATTTATGAAAAAACTTTAAATTGACGAAATCATGATTATTTTGATGCAGAGTCGATACAAATAAAAATCATCTAAAAACGACAAAAAAGGCAAAAACAAAAATGTAATGAAAAATTTTTAAATTGACGAAAATATGACTATTTTGATGCAGTGCGATATAAATGAAAATCATCTAGAAACGACAAAAAGGGCAAAAAACAAAAATTAAATGAAAAAAACTTTAAATTGACGAAATCATGATTATTTTGATGCAGAGTCGATACAAATAAAAATCATCTAAAAACGACAAAAAAGGCAAAAAACAAAAAATGAATGAAAAAATCTTAAATTGACGAAATCATGATTATTTTGATGCAGAGTCGATACAAATAAAAATCATCTAGAAACGACAAAAAAGGCAAAAAACCAAAAATTAATGAAAAAACTTTAAATTGACGAAATCATGATTATTTTGATGCAGAGTCGATACAAATAAAAATCATCTAGAAAACGACAAAAAAGGCAAAAAACAAAAAATAAATGAAAAAACTTTTAAATTGACGAAATCATGATTATTTTGATGCAGAGTCGATACAAATGAAAAATCATCTAAAAACGACAAAAAGGCAAAAAACAAAAAATGTATGAAAAAATTTTAAATTGACGAAAATATGACTATTTTGATGCAGAGTCGATATAAATGAAAATCATCTAAAAACGACAAAAAAGGCAAAAACCAAAAATTTATGAAAAAAACTTTAAATTGACGAAATCATGATTATTTTGATGCAGAGTCGATACAAATGAAAATCATCTAGAAACGACAAAAAAGGCAAAAAACAAAAAATATATGAAAAAACTTTAAATTGACGAAATCATGATTATTTTGATGCAGAGTCGATACAAATGAAAATCATCTAGAAACGACAAAAAGGCAAAAAACAAAAAATAAATGAAAAACTTTAAATTGACGAAATCATGATTATTTTGATGCAGAGTCGATACAAATGAAAATCATCTAGAAACGACAAAAAGGCAAAAAAACAAAAATGTATGAAAAAATTTTAAATTGACGAAAATATGATTATTTTGATGCAGAGTCGATACAAATGAAAATCATCTAGAAACGACAAAAAAGGCAAAAAACAAAAATTTATGAATAAAACTTTAAATTGACGAAATCATGATTATTTTGATGCAGAGTCGATACAAATAAAAATCATCTAAAAACGACAAAAAAGGCAAAAAACAAAAAATAAAATGAAAAAACTTTAAATTGACGAAATCATGATTATTTTGATGCAGAGTCGATACAAATGAAAATCATCTAGAAACGACAAAAAAGGCAAAAAACAAAAAATAAATGAAAAACCTTTAAATTGACGAAATCATGATTATTTTGATGCAGAGTCGATACAAATAAAAATCATCTAGAAACGACAAAAAAGGCAAAAAACAAAAAATAAATGAAAAAACTTTAAATTGACGAAATCATGACTATTTTGATGCAGAGTCGATACAAATGAAAATCATCTAGAAACGACAAAAAAGGCAAAAAACAAAAAATGTATGAAAAAAATTTTAAATTGACGAAAATATGATTATTTTGATGCAGAGTCGATATAAATGAAAATCATCTAGAAACGACAAAAAAGGCAAAAAACAAAAAATTTATGAAAAAACTTTAAATTGACGAAATCATGATTATTTTGATGCAGAGTCGATACAAATAAAAATCATCTAAAAACGACAAAAAAGGCAAAAAACAAAAAATAAATGAAAAAACTTTTAAATTGACGAAAATCATGATTATTTTGATGCAGAGTCGATATAAATAAAAATCATCTAGAAACGACAAAAAAAGGCAAAAAACAAAAAATAAATGAAAAAAATTTAAATTGACGAAATCATGATTATTTTGATGCAGAGTCGATACAAATAAAAATCATCTAAAACGACAAAAAGGCAAAAAAAAAAAATGTATGAAAAAATTTTAAATTGACGAAATCATGATTATTTTGATGCAGAGTCGATACAAATGAAAATCATCTAGAAACGACAAAAAAGGCAAAAAACAAAAAATTATGAAAAAAACTTTTAAATTGACGAAATCATGATTATTTTGATGCAGAGTCGATACAAATGAAAATCATCTAGAAACGACAAAAAAGGCAAAAAACAAAAAATGTATGAAAAAAACTTTAAATTGACGAAATCATGATTATTTTGATGCAGAGTCGATACAAATGAAAATCATCTAAAACGACAAAAAAGGCAAAAAACAAAAAATGAATGAAAAAATTTTAAATTGACGAAATCATGATTATTTTGATGCAAGAGTCGATACAAATAAAAATCATCTAGAAACGACAAAAAGGCAAAAAACCAAAAATTTATGAAAAAATTTTAAATTGACGAAATCATGATTATTTTGATGCAGAGTCGATATAAATGAAAATCATCTAGAAACGACAAAAAAAGACAAAAAACCAAAATTTATGAAAAAACTTTAAATTGACAAAATCATGATTATTTTGATGCAGAGTCGATACAAATGAAAATCATCTAAAAACGACAAAAAAGGCAAAAAACAAAAAATAAATGAAAAAACTTTAAATTGACGAAATCATGATTATTTTGATGCAGAGTCGATACAAATAAAAATCATCTAAAAACGAACAAAAAAGGCAAAAAACCAAAAATTTATGAAAAAACTTTAAATTGACGAAATCATGATTATTTTGATGCAGAGTCGATACAAATGAAAATCATCTAGAAACGACAAAAAAGGCAAAAAACAAAAAATATATGAAAAAACTTTTAAATTGACGAAATCATGATTATTTTGATGCAGAGTCGATACAAATGAAAATCATCTAGAAACGACAAAAAGGCAAAAAACAAAAATTTATGAAAAAACTTTTAAATTGACGAAATCATGATTATTTTGATGCAGAGTCGATACAAATAAAAATCATCTAGAAACGACAAAAAAGGCAAAAAAACAAAATTTATGAAAAAACTTTTAAATTGACGAAATCATGATTATTTTGATGCAGAGTCGATACAAATAAAAATCATCTAGAAACGACAAAAAAGCAAAAACAAAAAATAAATGAAAAACTTTTAAATTGACGAAATCATGATTATTTTGATGCAGAGTCGATACAAATAAAAATCATCTAAAAAACGAAAAAAATGCTAAAAACAAAAAAATAAATGAAAAACTTTAAATGACGAAATCATGATTATTTTGATGCAGAGTCGATACAAATAAAAGAAAATCATCTAGAAACGACAAAAAAGGCAAAAAAACAAAAAATGTAGAAAAAATTTTAAATTGACGAAATTATGATTTATTTTGATGCAGTGTCGATATAAATAAAAATCATCTAGAAACGACAAAGAAGGCAAAAAACCAAAAATAAATGAAAAAACTTTAAATTGACGAAATCATGATTATTTTGATGCAGAGTCGATACAAATAAAAATCATCTAAAAAACGACAAAAAAGGCAAAAAACAAAAAATATATGAAAAATTTTTAAATTGACGAAATCATGACTATTTTGATGCAGAGTCGATATAAATAAAAAATCATCTAAAAACGACAAAAAAAGGCAAAAAACAAAAAAGTAAATGAAAAAACTTTAAATTGACGAAATCATGATTATTTTGATGCAGAGTCGATACAAATGAAAATCATCTAGAAAACGACAAAAAAGGCAAAAAAAAAAAATTAAATGAAAAACTTTAAATTGACGAAATCATGATTATTTTGACGCAGAGTCGATACAAATAAAAACTCATCTAAAAACGACACAAGGGGCAAAAACAAAAATTTATTGAAAAAATTTAAATTGACGAAATCATGACTATTTTGATGCAGTGTCGATATAAATGAAAATCATCTAGAAACGACAAAAAAGGCAAAAAACAAAAATTAATGAAAAAATTTTAAATTGACGAAATCATGATTATTTTGATGCAGTGTCGATATAAATGAAAATCATCTAGAAACGACAAAAAAGGCAAAAAAAAAAAAAATTTATGAAAAAACTTTAAATTGACGAAATCATGATTATTTTGATGCAGAGTCGATACAAATAAAAATCATCTAGAAACGACAAAAAGGCAAAAAACAAAAAATGTATGAAAAAATTTAAATTGACGAAAACATGACTATTTTGATGCAGAGTCGATATAAATGAAAATCATCTAGAAACGACAAAAAGGCAAAAAACAAAAAATAAATGAAAAAATTTTAAATTGACGAAATCATGATTATTTTGATGCAGAGTCGATACAAATAAAAATCATCTAAAAACGACAAAAAAGGCAAAAAACAAAAAATTAATGAAAAAAACTTTAAATTGACGAAATCATGATTATTTTGATGCAGAGTCGATACAAATGAAAAATCATCTAAAAACGACAAAAAAGGCAAAAAACAAAAAATAAATGAAAAAATTTTAAATTGACGAAAATATGACTATTTTGATGCAGAGTCGATATAAATGAAAATCATCTAGAAACGACAAAAAAGGCAAAAAACAAAAAATTTATGAAAAAACTTTTAAATTGACGAAATCATGATTATTTTGATGCAGAGTCGATACAAATAAAAATCATCTAAAAACGACAAAAAGGCAAAAAACCAAAAATTTATGAAAAAACTTCAAATTGACGAAATCATGATTATTTTGATGCAGAGTCGATATAAATGAAAATCATCTAGAAACGACAAAAAAGCAAAAAACAAAAATATATGAAAAACTTTAAATTGACGAAATCATGATTATTTTGATGCAGAGTCGATACAAATGAAAATCATCTAAAAACGACAAAAAAGGCAAAAAAAAAAAATAAATGAAAAAACTTTAAATTGACGAAATCATGATTATTTTGATGCAGAGTCGATACAAAATGAAAATCATCTAGAAACGACAAAAAAGGCAAAAAAACAAAAAATGTATGAAAAAATTTTAAATTGACGAAATCATGATTATTTTGATGCAGAGTCGATATAAATAAAAATCATCTAAAAACGACAAAAAGGCAAAAAACAAAAAATATATGAAAAAACTTTAAATAAAATTTAAATTGACGAAATCATGATTATTTTGATGCAGAGTCGATACAAATGAAAATCATCTAGAAACGACAAAAAGGGCAAAAAACCAAAAATAAATGAAAAAACTTTAAATTGACGAAATCATGATTATTTTGATGCAGAGTCGATACAAATAAAAATCATCTAAAAACGACAAAAAAGGCAAAAAACAAAAAATAAATGAAAAAAACTTTAAATTGACGAAATCATGATTATTTTGATGCAGAGTCGATACAAATAAAAATCATCTAAAAACGACAAAAAAGGCAAAAAACAAAAAATGAATGAAAAAAACTTTTAAATTGACGAAATCATGATTATTTTGATGCAGAGTCGATACAAATAAAAATCATCTAAAAACGACAAAAAAGGCAAAAACCAAAAATTTATGAAAAAACTTTAAATTGACGAAATCATGATTATTTTGATGCAGAGTCGATACAAATAAAAATCATCTAAAAACGACAAAAAAGGCAAAAAACAAAAAATAAATGAAAAAACTTTAAATTGACGAAATCATGATTATTTTGATGCAGAGTCGATACAAATGAAAATCATCTAGAAACGACAAAAAAGGCAAAAAACAAAAAATGTATGAAAAAAATTTTAAATTGACGAAAATATGACTATTTTGATGCAGAGTCGATATAAATGAAAATCATCTAGAAACGACAAAAAGGCAAAACAAAAAATTAATGAAAAATTTTAAATTGACGAAAATATGACTATTTTGATGCAGTGCGATACAAATGAAAATCATCTAGAAACGAAAAAAAGGCAAAAACCAAAAATTTATGAATAAACTTTAAATTGACGAAATCATGATTATTTTGATGCAGAGTCGATACAAATAAAAATCATCTAAAAACGACAAAAAGGCAAAAAAAAAAAAATAAATGAAAAAACTTTAAATTGACGAAATCATGATTATTTTGATGCAGAGTCGATACAAATAAAAATCATCTAAAAACGACAAAAAAGGCAAAAAACAAAAAATAAATGAAAAAAAACTTTAAATTGACGAAATCATGATTATTTTGATGCAGAGTCGATACAAATAAAAATCATCTAAAAACGACATAAAAGGCAAAAAACAAAAATGTATGAAAAAAATTTTAAATTGACGAAAATATGACTATTTTGATGCAGTGCGATATAAATGAAAATCATCTAGAAACGACAAAAAAGGCAAAAAACCAAAAATTTATGAATAAACTTTAAATTGACGAAATCATGATTATTTTGATGCAGAGTCGATACAAATAAAAATCATCTAAAAACGACAAAAAAGGCAAAAAACAAAAAATGTATGAAAAAATTTTAAATTGACGAAAATATGACTATTTTGATGCAGTGCGATATAAATGAAAATCATCTAGAAACGACAAAAAGACAAAAAACCAAAAAATAAATGAAAAAACTTTAAATTGACGAAATCATGATTATTTTGATGCAGAGTCGATACAAATAAAAATCATCTAAAAACGACAAAAAAGGCAAAAAACAAAAAATAAATGAAAAAACTTTTAAATTGACGAAATCATGATTATTTTGATGCAGAGTCGATACAAATGAAAATCATCTAGAAACGACAAAAAAGGCAAAAAACAAAAAATGTATGAAAAACTTTTAAATTGTCGACATCATGATTATTTTGATGCAGAGTCGATATAAATGAAAATCATCTAGAAACGACAAAAAGGCAAAAAACAAAAAATTTATGAATAAACTTTTAAATTGACGAAATCATGATTATTTTGATGCAGAGTCGATACAAATAAAAATCATCTAAAAACGACAAAAAAGGCAAAAAACAAAAAATAAATGAAAAAACTTTAAATTGACGAAATCATGATTATTTTGATGCAGAGTCGATACAAATAAAAATCATCTAAAAACGACAAAAAAGGCAAAAAACAAAAAATGAATGAAAAAAACTTTAAATTGACGAAATCATGATTATTTTGATGCAGAGTCGATATAAATGAAAATCATCTAGAAACGCCAAAGAATGCTAAAAACAAAAAATAAATGAAAAAACTTTAAATTGACGAAATCATGATTATTTTGATGCAGAGTCGATACAAATAAAAATCATCTAAAAACGACAAAAAAGGCAAAAAACAAAAAATAAATGAAAAAACTTTAAATTGACGAAATCATGATTATTTTGATGCAGAGTCGATACAAATGAAAATCATCTAGAAACGACAAAAAAGGCAAAAAAACAAAAATGTATGAAAAAAATTTTAAATTGACGAAAATATGACTATTTTGATGCAGTGCGATATAAATGAAAATCATCTAGAAACGACAAAAAAGGCAAAAAAACCAAAAATTTATGAATAAACTTTAAATTGACGAAATCATGATTATTTTGATGCAGAGTCGATACAAATAAAAATCATCTAAAAACGACAAAAAAGGCAAAAAACAAAAAATAAATGAAAAAAAACTTTAAATTGACGAAATCATGATTATTTTGATGCAGAGTCGATACAAATAAAAATCATCTAAAAACGACAAAAAGGCAAAAAACAAAAAATAAATGAAAAAACTTTAAATTGAAGAAATCATGATTATTTTGATGCAGAGTCGATACAAATAAAAATCATCTAGAAACGACAAAAAAGGCAAAAAACAAAAAATGTATGAAAAAATTTTAAATTGACGAAAATATGACTATTTTGATGCAGTGCGATATAAATGAAAATCATCTAGAAACGACAAAAAAGGCAAAAAACCAAAAATTTATGAATAAACTTTAAATTGACGAAATCATGATTATTTTGATGCAGTGTGATATAAATAAAAATCATCTAGAAACGACAAAAAGGCAAAAAACCAAAAATTTATGAATAAACTTTAAATTGACGAAATCATGATTATTTTGATGCAGAGTCGATACAAATAAAAATCATCTAAAAACGACAAAAAAAGGCAAAAAACAAAAAATAAATGAAAAAAACTTTAAATTGACGAAATCATGATTATTTTGATGCAGAGTCGATACAAATAAAAATCATCTAAAAACGACAAAAAGGGCAAAAAACAAAAAATAAATGAAAAAACTTTAAATTGACGAAATCATGATTATTTTGATGCAGAGTCGATACAAATAAAAATCATCTAAAAACGACAAAAAAGGCAAAAAACAAAAAATAAATGAAAAAACTTTAAATTGACGAAATCATGATTATTTTGATGCAGAGTCGATACAAATAAAAATCATCTAAAAACGACAAAAAAGGCAAAAAACAAAAAATAAATGAAAAAACTTTAAATTGACGAAATCATGATTATTTTGATGCAGAGTCGATACAAATAAAAATCATCTAGAAACGACAAAAAAGGCAAAAAACAAAAAATGTATGAAAAAATTTTAAATTGACGAAAATATGACTATTTTGATGCAGTGCGATATAAATGAAAATCATCTAGAAACGACAAAAAAGGCAAAAAACCAAAAATTTATGAAAAAATTTTAAATTGACGAAAATATGACTATTTTGATGCAGTGCGATATAAATGAAAATCATCTAGAAACGACAAAAAAGGCAAAAAACCAAAAATTTATGAAAAAATTTTAAATTGACGAAAATATGACTATTTTGATGCAGTGCGATATTAATGAAAATCATCTAGAAACGACAAAAAAGGCAAAAAACCAAAAATTTATGAATAAACTTTAAATTGACGAAATCATGATTATTTTGATGCAGAGTCGATACAAATAAAAATCATCTAAAAACGACAAAAAAGGCAAAAAACAAAAAATAAATGAAAAAACTTTAAATTGACGAAATCATGATTATTTTGATGCAGAGTCGATACAAATAAAAATCATCTAAAAACGACAAAAAAGGCAAAAAACAAAAAATAAATGAAAAAACTTTAAATTGACGAAATCATGATTATTTTGATGCAGAGTCGATACAAATAAAAATCATCTAGAAACGACAAAAAAGGCAAAAAACAAAAAATGTATGAAAAAATTTTAAATTGACGAAAATATGACTATTTTGATGCAGTGCGATATAAATGAAAATCATCTAGAAACGACAAAAAAGGCAAAAAACCAAAAATTTATGAAAAAATTTTAAATTGACGAAAATATGACTATTTTGATGCAGTGCGATATAAATGAAAATCATCTAGAAACGACAAAAAAGGCAAAAAACCAAAAATTTATGAAAAAATTTTAAATTGACGAAAATATGACTATTTTGATGCAGTGCGATATTAATGAAAATCATCTAGAAACGACAAAAAAGGCAAAAAACCAAAAATTTATGAATAAACTTTAAATTGACGAAATCATGATTATTTTGATGCAGAGTCGATACAAATAAAAATCATCTAAAAACGACAAAAAAGGCAAAAAACAAAAAATAAATGAAAAAACTTTAAATTGACGAAATCATGATTATTTTGATGCAGAGTCGATACAAATAAAAATCATCTAAAAACGACAAAAATGGCAAAAAACAAAAAATAAATGAAAAAACTTTTAAATTGACGAAATCATGATTATTTTGATGCAGAGTCGATACAAATGAAAATCATCTAAAAACGACAAAAAAGGCAAAAAACAAAAATTGTATGAAAAAATTTTAAATTGACGAAAATATGACTATTTTGATGCAGTGCGATATTAATGAAAATCATCTAGAAACGACAAAAAAGGCAAAAAACCAAAAATTTATGAATAAACTTTAAATTGACGAAATCATGATTATTTTGATGCAGAGTCGATACAAAATAAAAATCATCTAAAAACGACAAAAAGGCAAAAAACAAAAAATAAATGAAAAAACTTTAAATTGACGAAATCATGATTATTTTGATGCAGAGTCGATACAAATGAAAATCATCTAGAAACGACAAAAAAGGCAAAAAAAAAAAAATGTATGAAAAAATTTTAAATTGACGAAAATATGACTATTTTGATGCAGTGTGATATAAATAAAAATCATCTAGAAACGACAAAAAAGGCAAAAAACCAAAAATTTATGAATAAACTTTAAATTGACGAAATCATGATTATTTTGATGCAGAGTCGATACAAATAAAAATCATCTAAAAACGACAAAAAAGGCAAAAAACAAAAAATAAATGAAAAAAACTTTAAATTGACGAAATCATGATTATTTTGATGCAGAGTCGATACAAATAAAAATCATCTAAAAACGACAAAAAAGGCAAAAAAACAAAAAATAAATGAAAAAACTTTAAATTGACGAAATCATGATTATTTTGATGCAGAGTCGATACAAATAAAAATCATCTAAAAACGACAAAAAAGGCAAAAAACAAAAAATAAATGAAAAAACTTTAAATTGACGAAATCATGATTATTTTGATGCAGAGTCGATACAAATGAAAATCATCTAGAAACGACAAAAAAGGCAAAAAACAAAAAATGTATGAAAAAATTTTAAATTGACGAAAATATGACTATTTTGATGCAGTGCGATATAAATGAAAATCATCTAGAAACGACAAAAAGGCAAAAAACCAAAAATTTATGAAAAAATTTTAAATTGACGAAAATATGACTATTTTGATGCAGTGCGATATTAATGAAAATCATCTAGAAACGACAAAAAAGGCAAAAAACCAAAAATTTATGAATAAACTTTAAATTGACGAAATCATGATTATTTTGATGCAGAGTCGATACAAATAAAAATCATCTAAAAACGACAAAAAAGGCAAAAAACAAAAAATAAATGAAAAAACTTTAAATTGACGAAATCATGATTATTTTGATGCAGAGTCGATACAAATAAAAATCATCTAAAAACGACAAAAATGGCAAAAAACAAAAAATAAATGAAAAAACTTTAAATTGACGAAATCATGATTATTTTGATGCAGAGTCGATACAAATAAAAATCATCTAAAAACGACATAAAAGGCAAAAACAAAAAATGTATGAAAAAAATTTTAAATTGACGAAAATATGACTATTTTGATGCAGTGCGATATAAATGAAAATCATCTAGAAACGACAAAAAAGGCAAAAAACCAAAAATTTATGAATAAACTTTAAATTGACGAAATCATGATTATTTTGATGCAGAGTCGATACAAATGAAAATCATCTAGAAACGACAAAAAAGGCAAAAAACAAAAAATGTATGAAAAAATTTAAATTGACGAAAATATGACTATTTTGATGCAGTGTGATATAAATGAAAATCATCTAGAAACGACAAAAAGACAAAAAACAAAAAATAAATGAAAAAACTTTAAATTGACGAAATCATGATTATTTTGATGCAGAGTCGATACAAATAAAAATCATCTAAAAACGACAAAAAAGGCAAAAAAACAAAAAATAAATGAAAAAACTTTAAATTGACGAAATCATGATTATTTTGATGCAGAGTCGATACAAATGAAAATCATCTAGAAACGACAAAAAAGGCAAAAAAAAAAATGTATGAAAAAATTTTAAATTGACGAAAATATGACTATTTTGATGCAGTGCGATATAAATGAAAATCATCTAGAAACGACAAAAAAGGCAAAAAACCAAAAATTTATGAATAAACTTTAAATTGACGAAATCATGATTATTTTGATGCAGAGTCGATACAAATAAAAATCATCTAAAAACGACAAAAAAGGCAAAAAACAAAAAATAAATGAAAAAACTTTAAATTGACGAAATCATGATTATTTTGATGCAGAGTCGATACAAATAAAAATCATCTAAAAACGACAAAAAAGGCAAAAAACAAAAAATGAATGAAAAAACTTTAAATTGACGAAATCATGATTATTTTGATGCAGAGTCGATATAAATGAAAATCATCTAGAAACGCCAAAGAATGCTAAAAACAAAAAAATAAATGAAAAAACTTTAAATTGACGAAATCATGATTATTTTGATGCAGAGTCGATACAAATAAAAATCATCTAAAAACGACAAAAAAGGCAAAAAACAAAAAAATAAATGAAAAACTTTAAATTGACGAAATCATGATTATTTTGATGCAGAGTCGATACAAATGAAAATCATCTAGAAACGACAAAAAAAAGGCAAAAAACAAAAAATGTATGAAAAAATTTTAAATTGACGAAAATATGACTATTTTGATGCAGTGCGATATAAATGAAAATCATCTAGAAACGACAAAAAAGGCAAAAAACCAAAAATTTATGAATAAACTTTAAATTGACGAAATCATGATTATTTTGATGCAGAGTCGATACAAATAAAAAATCATCTAAAAACGACAAAAAAGGCAAAAAAAAAAAAAAAATTTTAAATTGTCGAAATCATGATTATTTTAATGCAGAGTCGATATAAATGAAAATCATCTAGAAACGACAAAGAAGGCTAAAAACAAAAAATAAATGAAAAAACTTTAAATTGACGAAATCATGATTATTTTGATGCAGAGTCGATACAAATGAAAATCATCTAGAAACGACAAAAAAGGCAAAAACAAAAATGTATGAAAAAATTTTAAATTGACGAAAATATGACTATTTTGATGCAGTGCGATATAAATGAAAATCATCTAGAAACGACAAAAAAGGCAAAAAACCAAAAATTTATGAATAAACTTTAAATTGACGAAATCATGATTATTTTGATGCAGAGTCGATACAAATAAAAATCATGTAAAAACGACAAAAAAAAGAACAAAAAATTAAAAAATTTTAAATTTTCGAAATCATGATTATTTTAATGCAGAGTCGATATAAATGAAAATCATCTAGAAACGCCAAAGAATGCTAAAAACAAAAAATAAATGAAAAAACTTTAAATTGACGAAATCATGATTATTTTGATGCAGAGTCGATACAAATAAAAATCATCTAAAAACGACAAAAAAGGCAAAAAACAAAAAATAAATGAAAAAACTTTAAATTGACGAAATCATGATTATTTTGATGCAGAGTCGATACAAATAAAAATCATCTAAAAACGACATAAAAAGGCAAAAAACAAAAAATGTATGAAAAAATTTTAAATTGACGAAAATATGACTATTTTGATGCAGTGTCGATATAAATGAAAATCATCTAGAAACGACAAAAAAGGCAAAAAACCAAAAATTTATGAAAAAACTTTAAATTGACGAAATCATGATTATTTTGATGCAGAGTCGATACAAATGAAAATCATCTAGAAACGACAAAAAGGCAAAAAACAAAAAATGTATGAAAAAATTTTAAATTGACGAAAATATGACTATTTTGATGCAGTGCGATATAAATGAAAATCATCTAGAAACGACAAAAAAGACAAAAAACCAAAAAATAAATGAAAAAACTTTAAATTGACGAAATCATGATTATTTTGATGCAGAGTCGATACAAATAAAAATCATCTAAAAACGACAAAAAAGGCAAAAAAAAAAAAATGAAAAAACTTTAAATTGACGAAATCATGATTATTTTGATGCAGAGTCGATACAAATGAAAATCATCTAGAAACGACAAAAAAGGCAAAAAAACAAAAAATGTATGAAAAAATTTTAAATTGACGAAAATATGACTATTTTGATGCAGTGCGATATAAATGAAAATCATCTAGAAACGACAAAAAAGGCAAAAAACCAAAAATTTATGAATAAACTTTAAATTGACGAAATCATGATTATTTTGATGCAGAGTCGATACAAATAAAAATCATCTAAAAACGACAAAAAGGCAAAAAACAAAAAATAAATGAAAAAACTTTAAATTGACGAAATCATGATTATTTTGATGCAGAGTCGATACAAATAAAAATCATCTAAAAACGACAAAAAAGGCAAAAAAACAAAAAATGAATGAAAAAACTTTAAATTGACGAAATCATGATTATTTTGATGCAGAGTCGATATAAATGAAAATCATCTAGAAACGCCAAAGAATGCTAAAAACAAAAAATAAATGAAAAAACTTTAAATTGACGAAATCATGATTATTTTGATGCAGAGTCGATACAAATAAAAATCATCTAAAAACGACAAAAAAGGCAAAAAACAAAAAATAAATGAAAAAACTTTAAATTGACGAAATCATGATTATTTTGATGCAGAGTCGATACAAATAAAAATCATCTAGAAACGACAAAAAAGGCAAAAAACAAAAAATGTATGAAAAAATTTTAAATTGACGAAAATATGACTATTTTGATGCAGTGCGATATAAATGAAAATCATCTAGAAACGACAAAAAAGACAAAAAACCAAAAATTTATGAATAAACTTTAAATTGACGAAATCATGATTATTTTGATGCAGAGTCGATACAAATGAAAATCATCTAGAAACGACAAAAAAAGGCAAAAAACAAAAAATGTATGAAAAAATTTTAAATTGACGAAAATATGACTATTTTGATGCAGTGTCGATATAAATGAAAATCATCTAGAAACGACAAAAAAGGCAAAAACCAAAAATTTATGAATAAACTTTAAATTGACGAAATCATGATTATTTTGATGCAGAGTCGATACAAATAAAAATCATCTAAAAACGACAAAAAAGGCAAAAAACAAAAAAATAAATGAAAAAATTTTAAATTGACGAAAATATGACTATTTTGATGCAGTGCGATATTAATGAAAATCATCTAGAAACGACAAAAAAGGCAAAAAACCAAAAATTTATGAATAAACTTTAAATTGACGAAATCATGATTATTTTGATGCAGAGTCGATACAAATAAAAATCATCTAAAAACGACAAAAAAGGCAAAAAACAAAAAATAAATGAAAAAATTTTAAATTGACGAAAATATGACTATTTTGATGCAGTGCGATATAAATGAAAATCATCTAGAAACGACAAAAAAGGCAAAAAACCAAAAATTTATGAATAAACTTTAAATTGACGAAATCATGATTATTTTGATGCAGAGTCGATACAAATAAAATCATCTAAAAACGACAAAAAGGCAAAAAACAAAAAATAAATGAAAAAAACTTTAAATTGACGAAATCATGATTATTTTGATGCAGAGTCGATACAAATAAAAATCATCTAAAAACGACAAAAAAGGCAAAAAACAAAAAATAAATGAAAAAACTTTAAATTGACGAAATCATGATTATTTTGATGCAGAGTCGATACAAATAAAAATCATCTAAAAACGACAAAAAAGGCAAAAAAACAAAAAATAAATGAAAAAACTTTAAATTGACGAAATCATGATTATTTTGATGCAGAGTCGATACAAATGAAAATCATCTAGAAACGACAAAAAAGGCAAAAAACAAAAAATGTATGAAAAAAATTTTAAATTGACGAAATCATGATTATTTTGATGCAGAGTCGATACAAATAAAAATCATCTAAAAACGACATAAAAGGCAAAAAACAAAAATGTATGAAAAAATTTTAAATTGACGAAAATATGACTATTTTGATGCAGTGCGATATAAATGAAAATCATCTAGAAACGACAAAAAAGGCAAAAAACCAAAAATTTATGAATAAACTTTAAATTGACGAAATCATGATTATTTTGATGCAGAGTCGATACAAATGAAAATCATCTAGAAACGACAAAAAAGGCAAAAAACAAAAAATGTATGAAAAAATTTTAAATTGACGAAAATATGACTATTTTGATGCAGTGCGATATAAATGAAAATCATCTAGAAACGACAAAAAAGACAAAAAACCAAAAATAAATGAAAAAACTTTAAATTGACGAAATCATGATTATTTTGATGCAGAGTCGATACAAATAAAAATCATCTAAAAACGACAAAAAAGGCAAAAAACAAAAAATAAATGAAAAAACTTTAAATTGACGAAATCATGATTATTTTGATGCAGAGTCGATACAAATGAAAATCATCTAGAAACGACAAAAAAGGCAAAAAACAAAAAATGTATGAAAAAATTTTAAATTGACGAAAATATGACTATTTTGATGCAGTGCGATATAAATGAAAATCATCTAGAAACGACAAAAAAGGCAAAAAACCAAAAATTTATGAATAAACTTTAAATTGACGAAATCATGATTATTTTGATGCAGAGTCGATACAAATAAAAATCATCTAAAAACGACAAAAAAGGCAAAAAACAAAAAAATAAATGAAAAAACTTTAAATTGACGAAATCATGATTATTTTGATGCAGAGTCGATACAAATAAAAATCATCTAAAAACGACAAAAAAGGCAAAAAACAAAAAATGAATGAAAAAACTTTAAATTGACGAAATCATGATTATTTTGATGCAGAGTCGATATAAATGAAAATCATCTAGAAACGCCAAAGAATGCTAAAAACAAAAAAATAAATGAAAAAACTTTAAATTGACGAAATCATGATTATTTTGATGCAGAGTCGATACAAATAAAAATCATCTAAAAACGACAAAAAAGGCAAAAAACAAAAAATAAATGAAAAAACTTTAAATTGACGAAATCATGATTATTTTGATGCAGAGTCGATACAAATAAAAATCATCTAGAAACGACAAAAAAGGCAAAAAAACAAAAAATGTATGAAAAAATTTTAAATTGACGAAAATATGACTATTTTGATGCAGTGCGATATAAATGAAAATCATCTAGAAACGACAAAAAAGACAAAAAACCAAAAATTTATGAATAAACTTTAAATTGACGAAATCATGATTATATTGATGCAGAGTCGATACAAATGAAAATCATCTAGAAACGACAAAAAAGGCAAAAAACAAAAAATGTATGAAAAAATTTTTAAATTGACGAAAATATGACTATTTTGATGCAGTGCGATATAAATGAAAATCATCTAGAAACGACAAAAAAGCAAAAAACAAAAAATAAATGAAAAAACTTTAAATTGACGAAATCATGATTATTTTGATGCAGAGTCGATACAAATGAAAATCATCTAAAAACGACAAAAAGGCAAAAAAACAAAAAAATAAATGAAAAAACTTTAAATTGACGAAATCATGATTATTTTGATGCAGAGTCGATACAAATGAAAATCATCTAGAAACGACAAAAAAGGCAAAAAACAAAAAATGTATGAAAAAATTTTAAATTGACGAAAATATGACTATTTTGATGCAGTCATAAAAAAATCATGATTATTTTGATGCAAGTCGATACAAATAAAAATCATCTAAAAACGACAAAAAAGGCAAAAAACAAAAAATAAATGAAAAAACTTTAAATTGACGAAATCATGATTATTTTGATGCAGAGTCGATACAAATAAAAATCATCTAAAAACGACAAAAAAGGCAAAAAACAAAAAAATAAATGAAAAAACTTTTAAATTGACGAAATCATGATTATTTTGATGCAGAGTCGATACAAATAAAAATCATCTAAAAACGACAAAAAAGGCAAAAAACAAAAATAAATGAAAAAAACTTTAAATTGACGAAATCATGATTATTTTGATGCAGAGTCGATACAAATAAAAATCATCTAAAAACGACAAAAAAAGGCAAAAAACAAAAAATGTATGAAAAAATTTTAAATTGACGAAATCATGACTATTTTGATGCAGAGTCGATACAAATGAAAATCATCTAGAAACGACAAAAAAGGCAAAAAACCAAAAATTTATGAAAAAATTTTAAATTGACGAAAATATGACTATTTTGATGCAGTGCGATATAAATGAAAATCATCTAGAAACGACAAAAAAGGCAAAAAACCAAAAATTTATGAAAAAACTTTAAATTGACGAAATCATGATTATTTTGATGCAGAGTCGATACAAATAAAAATCATCTAAAAACGACAAAAAAGGCAAAAAACAAAAAATAAATGAAAAAAACTTTAAATTGACGAAATCATGATTATTTTGATGCAGAGTCGATACAAATAAAAATCATCTAAAAACGACAAAAAAGGCAAAAAACAAAAAATAAATGAAAAAACTTTAAATTGACGAAATCATGATTATTTTGATGCAGAGTCGATACAAATGAAAATCATCTAAAAACGACAAAAAAGGCAAAAAACAAAAACATAAATGAAAAAACTTTAAATTGACGAAAATATGACTATTTTGATGCAGTGCGATATAAATGAAAATCATCTAGAAACGACAAAAAGAACAAAAAACCAAAAATAAATGAAAAAACTTTAAATTGACGAAATCATGATTATTTTGATGCAGAGTCGATACAAATAAAAATCATCTAAAAACGACAAAAAAGGCAAAAAACAAAAAATAAATGAAAAAACTTTAAATTGACGAAATCATGATTATTTTGATGCAGAGTCGATACAAATGAAAATCATCTAGAAACGACAAAAAAGGCAAAAAACAAAAAATGTATGAAAAAATTTTAAATTGACGAAAATATGACTATTTTGATGCAGTGCGATATAAATGAAAATCATCTAGAAACGACAAAAAAGGCAAAAAACCAAAAATTTATGAATAAACTTTAAATTGACGAAATCATGATTATTTTGATGCAGAGTCGATACAAATGAAAATCATCTAGAAACGACAAAAAAGGCAAAAAACAAAAAATGTATAAAAAACTTTTAAATTGACGAAAATATGACTATTTTGATGCAGTGCGATATAAATGAAAATCATCTAGAAACGAAAAAAAAAAAGAAAAACTTTAAATTGACGAAATCATGATTATTTTGATGCAGAGTCGATACAAATAAAAATCATCTAAAAACGACAAAAAAGAAAAAAAAATAAATGAAAAAACTTTAAATTGACGAAATCATGATTATTTTGATGCAGAGTCGATACAAATGAAAATCATCTAGAAACGACAAAAAAGGCAAAAAACAAAAAAATGTGTGAAAAAATTTTAAATTGACGAAAATATGACTATTTTGATGCAGTGCGATATAAATGAAAATCATCTAGAAACGACAAAAAGAAAAAACAAAAATTTATGAAAAAACTTTAAATTGACGAAATCAATGATTATTTTGATGCAGAGTCGATACAAATAAAAATCATCTAAAAACGACAAAAAAGGCAAAAAACAAAAAATAAATGAAAAAACTTTAAATTGACGAAATCATGATTATTTTGATGCAGAGTCGATACAAATAAAAATCATCTAAAAACGACAAAAAAGGCAAAAAAACAAAAATGAATGAAAAAACTTTAAATTGACGAAATCATGATTATTTTGATGCAGAGTCGATATAAATGAAAATCATCTAGAAACGCCAAAAAAGGCTAAAAACAAAAAATAAATGAAAAAACTTTAAATTGACGAAATCATGATTATTTTGATGCAGAGTCGATACAAATAAAAATCATCTAAAAACGACAAAAAAGGCAAAAAACAAAAAATAAATGAAAAAACTTTAAATTGACGAAATCATGATTATTTTGATGCAGAGTCGATACAAATGAAAATCATCTAGAAACGACAAAAAAAGGCAAAAAACAAAAAATGTATGAAAAAATTTTAAATTGACGAAAATATGACTATTTTGATGCAGTGTCGATATAAATGAAAATCATCTAGAAACGACAAAAAAGGCAAAAAACCAAAAATTTATGAATAAACTTTAAATTGACGAAATCATGATTATTTTGATGCAGAGTCGATACAAATAAAAATCATCTAAAAACGACAAAAAAGGCAAAAAACAAAAAATAAATGAAAAAACTTTAAATTGACGAAATCATGATTATTTTGATGCAGAGTCGATACAAATGAAAATCATCTAAAAACGACAAAAAAGGCAAAAAAACAAAAATGTATGAAAAAATTTTAAATTGACGAAAATATGACTATTTTGATGCAGTGCGATATAAATGAAAATCATCTAGAAACGACAAAAAAGGCAAAAAACAAAAAATAAATGAAAAAACTTTAAATTGACGAAATCATGATTATTTTGATGCAGAGTCGATACAAATAAAAATCATCTAAAAACGACAAAAAAGCAAAAAACAAAAAATGTATGAAAAAATTTTAAATTGACGAAATCATGATTATTTTGATGCAGAGTCGATACAAATGAAAATCATCTAGAAACGACAAAAAGGCAAAAAACAAAAAATGTATGAAACAATTTTAAATTGACGAAAATATGATTATTTTGATGCAGTGTCGATACAAATGAAAATCATCTAGAAACGACAAAAAGGCAAAAAACCAAAAATTTATGAAAAAACTTTAAATTGACGAAATCATGATTATTTTGATGCAGAGTCGATACAAATAAAAATCATCTAAAAACGACAAAAAGGCAAAAAACAAAAAATTTTAAAAACTTTAACGAAATCATGATTATTTTAATGCAGAGTCGATATAAATGAAAATCATCTAGAAACGTCAAAGAAGGCTAAAAACAAAAATAAATGAAAAAACTTTAAATTGACGAAATCATGATTATTTTGATGCAGAGTCGATATAAATGAAAATCATCTAGAAACGACAAAAAAGGCAAAAAACCAAAAATTTTATGAAAAAACTTTAAATTGACGAAATAGGAAAAAAAAAATAATTAAAAACAAAAAGAAAAACAAAAATTTTCAATTGCATGATTATTTTAATGCAGAGTCGATATAAATGAAAATCATCTAAAAACGACAAAGAATGCTAAAAACAAAAAATAAATGAAAAAACTTTAAATTGACGAAATCATGATTATTTTGATGCAGAGTCGATACAAATAAAAATCATCTAGAAACGACAAAAAGGGCAAAAAACAAAAATGTATGAAAAAATTTTAAATTGACGAAAATATGATTATTTTGATGCAGTGTCGATATAAATGAAAATCATCTAGAAACGACAAAAAGGGCAAAAAACCAAAAATTTATGAAAAAACTTTAAATTGACGAAATCATGATTATTTTGATGCAGAGTCGATACAAATAAAAATCATCTAAAAACGACAAAAAAGGCAAAAAACAAAAAATAAATGAAAAAACTTTAATTACGAAATCATGATTATTTTGATGCAGAGTCGATACAAATGAAAAATATTAAAAACGACAAAAAGGCAAAAAACAAAAAATGTATGTTAAATTGACGAAAATATGACTATTTTGATGCAATGCGATATAAATGAAAATCATCTAGAAACGACAAAAAAGGCAAAAAACAAAAATTTATGAATAAACTTTAAATTGACGAAATCATGATTATTTTGATGCAGAGTCGATACAAATAAAAATCATCTAAAAACGACAAACAAAAAAGGCAAAAAACAAAAAATTTTAAATTTTCGAAATCATGATTATTTTAATGCAGAGTCGATATAAATGAAAATCATCTAGAAACGCCAAAAGAAATGCTAAAAACAAAAAATAAATGAAAAAAACTTTAAATTGACGAAATCATGATTATTTTGATGCAGAGTCGATACAAATGAAAATCATCTAGAAACGACAAAAAAGGCAAAAAACCAAAAATTTATGAATAAACTTTAAATTGACGAAATCATGATTATTTTGATGCAGAGTCGATACAAATAAAAATCATCTAAAAACGACAAAAAAGGCAAAAAACAAAAATTTTAAAAAATTTTAAATGACGAAATCATGATTATTTTGATGCAGTGTCGATATAAATGAAAATCATCTAAGAAACGACAAAAAAGGCAAAAAACAAAAAATAAATGAAAAAACTTTAAATTGACGAAATCATGATTATTTTGATGCAGAGTCGATACAAATAAAAATCATCTAAAAACGACAAAAAAAAGGCAAAAAACAAAAAATAAATGAAAAAACTTTAAATTGACGAAATCATGATTATTTTGATGCAGAGTCGATACAAATAAAAATCATCTAAAAACGACAAAAAAGGCAAAAAACAAAAATAAATGAAAAATTTTAAATTGACGAAATCATGATTATTTTGATGCAGAGTCGATACAAATGAAAATCATCTAGAAACGACAAAAAAGACAAAAAACAAAAAATGTATGAAAAAATTTTAAATTGACGAAAATATGACTATTTTGATGCAGTGCGATACAAATGAAAATCATCTAGAAACGACAAAAAAGGCAAAAAACCAAAAATTTATGAATAAACTTTAAATTGACGAAATCATGATTATTTTGATGCAGAGTCGATACAAATAAAAATCATCTAAAAACGACAAAAAAGGCAAAAAACAAAAAATTTTAAATTTTCGAAATCATGATTATTTTAATGCAAGAGTCGATATAAATGAAAATCATCTAGAAACGCCAAAGAATGCTAAAAACAAAAAATAAATGAAAAAACTTTAAATTGACGAAATCATGATTATTTTGATGCAAGAGTCATCTAGAAACGAAAAAAGGCAAAAACAAAAATGACGATCATCTAAAAACGACAAAAAAGGCAAAAAACCAAAAATTTATGAAAAAACTTTAAATTGACGAAATCATGATTATTTTGATGCAGAGTCGATACAAATAAAAATCATCTAAAAACGACAAAAAAGGCCAAAAAAAAAAATGTAAAAAACTTTAAATTGACGAAATCATGATTATTTTGATGCAGAGTCGATATAAATGAAAATCATCTAGAAACGACAAAAAAGGCAAAAAACAAAAAATAAATGAAAAAACTTTAAATTGACGAAATCATGATTATTTTGATGCAAGAGTCGATACAAATAAAAATCATCTAAAAACGACAAAAAAGGCAAAAAACAAAAATTTTAAATTTTAAATTGACGAATCATGATTATTTTGATGCAGAGTCGATACAAATAAAAATCATCTAAAAACGACAAAAAAGGCAAAAAACAAAAAATAAATGAAAAAACTTTAAATTGACGAAATCATGATTATTTTGATGCAGAGTCGATACAAATGAAAATCATCTAGAAACGACAAAAAAGGCAAAAAACAAAAAATGTATGAAAAAATTTTAAATTGACGAAAATCATGACTATTTTGATGCAGTGCGATATAAATGAAAATCATCTAGAAACGACAAAAAAGGCAAAAAACCAAAAATTTATGAATAAACTTTAAATTGACGAAATCATGATTATTTTGATGCAGAGTCGATACAAATAAAAATCATCTAAAAACGACAAAAAAGGCAAAAAACAAAAAATATATGAAAAAACTTTAAATTGACGAAATCATGATTATTTTGATGCAGAGTCGATACAAATGAAAATCATCTAGAAACGACAAAAAAGGCAAAAAACAAAAAATGTATGAAAAAATTTTAAATTGACGAAATCATGATTATTTTGATGCAGAGTCGATACAAATGAAAATCATAAAAAAAAAGAAAAAAAAAAATTTAGAAAAAATTTTAAATTGACGAAAAAAAATATTTTTATGGAGGGGGATATAAAGAAAATCATCTAGAAACGACAAAAAAGGCAAAAAACCAAAAATATTTTAATTGAGCAGAGTCGATACAAATAAAAATCATCTAGAAAAAAGGCAAAAAACAAACAATTAAAATTTAAAATAATATTTTTTTAAAGGAAGGGTGATAAAAAAGGAAAATATTTAAAAACAAGAAGCTAAAAACAAAAAATTAAATGAAAAAACTTTAAATTGACGAAATCATGATTATTTTGATGCAGAGCGATATAAATGAAAATCATCTAGAAACGACAAAAAAGGCAAAAAACAAAAATGTATGAAAAAATTTTTAAATTGACGAAAATATGACTATTTTGATGCAGTGCGATATAAATGAAAATCATCTAGAAACGACAAAAAGGCAAAAAACCAAAAATTTATGAATAAACTTTAAATTGACGAAATCATGATTATTTTGATGCAGAGTCGATACAAATAAAAATCATCTAAAAACGACAAAAAAGGCAAAAAACAAAAAATTTTAAATTTTCGAAATCATGATTATTTTGATGCAGAGTCGATATAAATGAAAATCATCTAGAAACGACAAAAAGGCAAAAAACCAAAAATTTATGAAAAAACTTTAAATTGACGAAATCATGATTATTTTGATGCAGAGTCGATACAAATAAAAATCATCTAAAAACGACAAAAAAGGCAAAAAACAAAAAAATTTTAAATTTTCGAAATCATGATTATTTTAATGCAGAGTCGATATAAATGAAAATCATCTAGAAACGCCAAAGAATGCTAAAAACAAAAAATAAATGAAAAAACTTTAAATTGACGAAATCATGATTATTTTGATGCAGAGTCGATACAAATGAAAATCATCTAGAAACGACAAAAAAAGGCAAAAAACAAAAAATGTATGAAAAAATTTTAAATTGACGAAAATATGACTATTTTGATGCAGTGCGATATAAATGAAAATCATCTAGAAACGACAAAAAAGGCAAAAAACCAAAAATTTATGAATAAACTTTAAATTGACGAAATCATGATTATTTTGATGCAGAGTCGATACAAATAAAAATCATCTAAAAACGACAAAAAAGGCAAAAAAACAAACAATTTTTAAATTTTCGAAATCATGATTATTTTAATGCAGAGTCGATATAAATGAAAATCATCTAGAAACGCCAAAAGAATGCTAAAAACAAAAAATAAATGAAAAAACTTTAAATTGACGAAATCATGATTATTTTGATGCAGTGCGATATAAATGAAAATCATCTAGAAACGACAAAAAAGGCAAAAAACAAAAATGTATGAAAAAATTTTAAATTGACGAAAATATGACTATTTTGATGCAGTGCGATATAAATGAAAATCATCTAGAAACGACAAAAAAGGCAAAAAACCAAAATTTATGAATAAACTTTAAATTGACGAAATCATGATTATTTTGATGCAGAGTCGATACAAATAAAAATCATCTAAAAACGACAAAAAAAGGCAAAAAACAAAAAAAATAAATGAAAAAACTTTAAATTGACGAAATCATGATTATTTTGATGCAGAGTCGATACAAATGAAAATCATCTAGAAACGACAAAAAAGGCAAAAAACAAAAAATGTATGAAAAATTTTAAATTGACGAAAATATGACTATTTTGATGCAGTGCGATATAAATGAAAATCATCTAAAAACGACAAAAAAGGCAAAAAACCAAAAATTTATGAATAAACTTTAAATTGATGAAATCATGATTATTTTGATGCAGAGTCGATACAAATAAAAATCATCTAAAAACGACAAAAAAGGCAAAAAACAAAAAATAAATGAAAAAACTTTAAATTGACGAAATCATGATTATTTTGATGCAGAGTCGATACAAATAAAAATCATATAAAAACGACAAAAAAGGCAAAAAACAAAAAATAAATGAAAAAACTTTAAATTGACGAAATCATGATTATTTTGATGCAGAGTCGATACAAATGAAAATCATCTAGAAACGACAAAAAAGGCAAAAAACAAAAAATGTATGAAAAAATTTTAAATTGACGAAAATATGACTATTTTGATGCAGTGCGATATAAATGAAAATCATCTAGAAACGACAAAAAAGGCAAAAAACCAAAAATTTATGAATAAACTTTAAATTGACGAAATCATGATTATTTTGATGCAGAGTCGATACAAATAAAAATCATCTAAAAACGACAAAAAAGGCAAAAAAAAAAAAAAATTTTTAAATTTTCGAAATCATGATTATTTTAATGCAGAGTCGATATAAATGAAAATCATCTAGAAACGCCAAAGAATGCTAAAAACAAAAAATAAATGAAAAAACTTTAAATTGACGAAATCGTGATTATTTTGATGCAGAGTCGATACAAATAAAAATCATCTAAAAACGACAAAAAAGGCAAAAAACCAAAAAATAAATGAAAAAACTTTAAATTGACGAAATCATGATTATTTTGATGCAGAGTCGATACAAATGAAAATCATCAAGAAACGACAAAAAAAGGCAAAAAACAAAAAATAAATGAAAAAATTTTAAATTGACGAAAAATATGACTATTTTGATGCAGTGCGATATAAATGAAAATCATCTAGAAACGACAAAAAAAGGCAAAAAACCAAAAATTTTAAATTTTCGAAATCATGATTATTTTAATGCAGAGTCGATATAAATGAAAATCATCTAGAAACGCCAAAGGAATGCTAAAAACAAAAAATAAATGAAAAAACTTTAAATTGACGAAATCATGATTATTTTGATGCAGAGTCGATACAAATAAAAATCATCTAAAAACGACAAAAAAGGCAAAAACCAAAAAATAAATGAAAAAACTTTAAATTGACGAAATCATGATTATTTTGATGCAGAGTCGATACAAATAAAAATCATCTAAAAACGACAAAAAGGCAAAAAACAAAAAATAAATGAAAAAACTTTAAATTGACGAAATCATGATTATTTTGATGCAGAGTCGATACAAATAAAAATCATCTAAAAACGACAAAAAAGGCAAAAAACAAAAAATAAATGAAAAACTTAAATTGACGAAATCATGATTATTTTGATGCAGAGTCGATACAAACAAAAATCATCTAAAAACGACAAAAAAGGCAAAAAACAAAAAATAAATGAAAAAACTTTAAATTGAAAAAAAACTTTAAATTGTCGAAATCATGATTATTTTGATGCAGAGTCGATACAAATAAAAATCATCTAAAAACGACAAAAAGGCAAAAAACAAAAAATAAATGAAAAAAACTTTAAATTGACGAAATCATGATTATTTTGATGCAGAGTCGATACAAATAAAAATCATCTAAAAACGACAAAAAAGGCAAAAAACAAAAAATGTATGAAAAAATTTTAAATTGACGAAAATATGACTATTTTGATGCAGTGGTCGATATAAATGAAAATCATCTAGAAACGACAAAAAGGCAAAAAACCAAAAATTTATGAATAAACTTTAAATTGACGAAATCATGATTATTTTGATGCAGAGTCGATACAAATGAAAATCATCTAGAAACGACAAAAAAGGCAAAAAACAAAAAATGTATGAAAAAATGTTAAATTGACGAAAATATGACTATTTTGATGCAGTGCGATATAAATGAAAATCATCTAGAAACGACAAAAAAGGCAAAAAACCAAAAATTTATGAATAAACTTTAAATTGACGAAATCATGATTATTTTGATGCAGAGTCGATACAAATAAAAATCATCTAAAAACGACAAAAAGGCAAAAAACAAAAAATAAATGAAAAAACTTTAAATTGACGAAATCATGATTATTTTGATGCAGAGAGTCGATACAAATAAAAATCATCTAAAAACGACAAAAAAGGCAAAAAACCAAAAATTTTATGAATAAACTTTAAATTGACGAAATCATGATTATTTTGATGCAGAGTCGATACAAATGAAAATCATCTAGAAACGACAAAAAAGGCAAAAACAAAAAATGTATGAAAAAATTTTAAATTGACGAAAATATGACTATTTTGATGCAGTGCGATATAAATGAAAATCATCTAGAAACGACAAAAAAGGCAAAAAAACCAAAAATTTATGAATAAACTTTTTAAATTGACGAAATCATGATTATTTTGATGCAGAGTCGATACAAATAAAAATCATCTAAAAACGACAAAAAAGGCAAAAAACAAAAAATAAAGTAAAAAAAACTTTAAATTGACGAAATCATGATTATTTTGATGCAGAGTCGATACAAATAAAAATCATCTAAAAAAACGACAAAAAAGGCAAAAAACAAAAAATAAATGAAAAAAACTTTAAATTGACGAAATCATGATTATTTTGATGCAGAGTCGATACAAATGAAAATCATCTAGAAACGACAAAAAAGGCAAAAAACAAAAAATGTATGAAAAAATTTTAAATTGACGAAAATATGACTATTTTGATGCAGTGCGATATAAATGAAAATCATCTAGAAACGACAAAAAAGGCAAAAAACAAAAATGTATGAAAAAAATTTTAAATTGACGAAAATATGACTATTTTGATGCAGTGCGATATAAATGAAAATCATCTAGAAACGACAAAAAGGCAAAAAACCAAAAATTTATGAATAAACTTTAAATTGACGAAATCATGATTATTTTGATGCAGAGTCGATACAAATAAAAATCATCTAAAAACGACAAAAAGGCAAAAAACAAAAAATAAATGAAAAAACTTTAAATTGACGAAATCATGATTATTTTGATGCAGAGTCGATACAAATAAAAATCATCTAAAAACGACAAAAAAGGCAAAAACAAAAAATAAATGAAAAAACTTTAAATTGACGAAATCATGATTATTTTGATGCAAGAGTCGATACAAATAAAAATCATCTAAAAACGACAAAAAGGCAAAAAACAAAAAATAAATGAAAAAACTTTTAAATTGACTGAAATCATGATTATTTTGATGCAGAGTCGATACAAACAAAAATCATCTAAAAACGACAAAAAGGCAAAAAACAAAAAATAAATGAAAAAACTTTAAATTGACGAAATCATGATTATTTTGATGCAGAGTCGATACAAATAAAAATCATCTAAAAACGACAAAAAAGGCAAAAAAACAAAAAATAAATGAAAAAACTTTAAATTGTCGAAATCATGATTATTTTGATGCAGAGTCGATACAAATAAAAATCATCTAAAAACGACAAAAAGGCAAAAAACAAAAAATAAATGAAAAAACTTTAAATTGACGAAATCATGATTATTTTGATGCAGAGTCGATACAAATAAAAATCATCTAAAAACGACAAAAAAGGCAAAAAACAAAAATGTATGAAAAAATTTTAAATTGACGAAAATATGACTATTTTGATGCAGTGCGATATAAATGAAAATCATCTAGAAACGACAAAAAAGGCAAAAACCAAAAATTTATGAATAAACTTTAAATTGACGAAATCATGATTATTTTGATGCAGAGTCGATACAAATGAAAATCATCTAGAAACGACAAAAAGGCAAAAAACAAAAAATGTATGAAAAAATGTTAAATTGACGAAAATATGACTATTTTGATGCAGTGTCGATATAAATGAAAATCATCTAGAAACGACAAAAAAAGGCAAAAAACAAAAAATTTATGAATAAACTTTAAATTGACGAAATCATGATTATTTTGATGCAGAGTCGATACAAATAAAAATCATCTAAAAACGACAAAAAAGGCAAAAAACAAAAAATAAATGAAAAAACTTTAAATTGACGAAATCATGATTATTTTGATGCAGAGTCGATACAAATAAAAATCATCTAAAAACGACAAAAAAGGCAAAAAACCAAAAAATTTATGAATAAACTTTAAATTGACGAAATCATGATTATTTTGATGCAGAGTCGATACAAATGAAAATCATCTAGAAAACGACAAAAAAGGCAAAAAACAAAAAATGTATGAAAAAATTTTAAATTGACGAAAATCATGACTATTTTGATGCAGTGTCGATATAAATAAAAATCATCTAGAAACGACAAAAAGGCAAAAAACCAAAAATTTATGAATAAACTTTAAATTGACGAAATCATGATTATTTTGATGCAGAGTCGATACAAATAAAAATCATCTAAAAACGACAAAAAAGGCAAAAAACAAAAAATAAATGAAAAAACTTTTTAAATTGACGAAATCATGATTATTTTGATGCAGAGTCGATACAAATAAAAATCATCTAAAAACGACAAAAAAGGCAAAAAAAAAAAAAATAAATGAAAAAACTTTTAAATTGACGAAATCATGATTATTTTGATGCAGAGTCGATACAAATGAAAATCATCTAGAAACGACAAAAAAGGCAAAAAACAAAAAATGTATGAAAAAATTTTAAATTGACGAAAATATGACTATTTTGATGCAGTGCGATATAAATGAAATCATCTAGAAAACAAAAAAAAAAAAACAAAAAAAAATTAAAAAAAAACTTTAAAATGACGAAATCATGATTATTTTGATGCAGAGTCGATACAAATAAAAATCATCTAAAAAACGACAAAAGGCAAAAAAAACAAACAAATTTTAATTTTTCGAAATCATGATTATTCTAATGCAGAGTCGATATAAATGAAAATCATCTAGAAACGCCAAAGAATGCTAAAAACAAAAAATAAATGAAAAAACTTTAAATTGACGAAATCATGATTATTTTGATGCAGAGTCGATACAAATGAAAATCATCTAGAAACTACAAAAAAGGCAAAAAAACAAAAATGTATGAAAAAATTTTAAATTGACGAAAATATGACTATTTTGATGCAGTGCGATATAAATGAAAATCATCTAGAAACGACAAAAAAGGCAAAAAACCAAAAATTTATGAATAAACTTTAAATTGACGAAATCATGATTATTTTGATGCAGAGTCGATACAAATAAAAATCATCTAAAAACGACAAAAAAGGCAAAAAACAAAAAAATTTTACATTTTCGAAATCATGATTATTTTATTGCAGAGTCGATATAAATGAAAATCATCTAGAAACGCCAAAGAATGCAAAAAAAAAAAAATAAATGAAAAAAAACTTTAAATTGACGAAATCATGATTATTTTGATGCAGAGTCGATACAAATAAAAATCATCTAAAAACGACAAAAAAGGCAAAAAACAAAAAAATAAATGAAAAAACTTTGAATTGACGAAATCATGATTATTTTGATGCAGAGTCGATACAAATGAAAATCATCTAGAAACGACAAAAAAGGCAAAAAACAAAAAATGTATGAAAAAAATTTTAAATTGACGAAAATATGACTATTTTGATGCAGTGCGATATAAATGAAAATCATCTAGAAACGACAAAAAAGGCAAAAAACCAAAAATTTATGAATAAACTTTAAATTGACGAAATCATGATTATTTTGATGCAGAGTCGATACAAATAAAAATCATCTAAAAACGACAAAAAAGGCAAAAAACAAAAATAATTTAAATTTTCGAAATCATGATTATTTTAATGCAGAGTCGATATAAATGAAAATCATCTAGAAACGCCAAAGAATGCTAAAAACAAAAAATAAATGAAAAAACTTTAAATTGACGAAATCATGATTTTTTGATGCAGAGTCGATACAAATGAAAATCATCTAGAAACGACAAAAAAGGCAAAAAAAAAAAAATGTATGAAAAAATTTTAAATTGACGAAAATATGACTATTTTGATGCAGTGCGATATAAATGAAAATCATCTAGAAACGACAAAAAGGCAAAAAACAAAAAATTTATGAATAAACTTTAAATTGACGAAATCATGATTATTTTGATGCAGAGTCGATACAAATAAAAATCATCTAAAAACGACAAAAAAGGCAAAAAACAAAAAATAAATGAAAAAACTTTAAATTTACGAAATCATGATTATTTTGATGCAGAGTCGATACAAATAAAAATCATCTAAAAACGACAAAAAAGGCAAAAAACAAAAAATAAATGAAAAAACTTTAAATTGACGAAATCATGATTATTTTGATGCAGAGTCGATACAAATGAAAATCATCTAGAAACGACAAAAAAGGCAAAAAACAAAAAATGTATGAAAAAATTTTAAATTGACGAAAATATGACTATTTTGATGCAGTGCGATATAAATGAAAATCATCTAGAAACGACAAAAAGGCAAAAAACCAAAAATTTATGAATAAACTTTAAATTGACGAAATCATGATTATTTTGATGCAGAGTCGATACAAATTAAAATCATCTAAAAACGACAAAAAAGGCAAAAAACAAAAAATAAATGAAAAAACTTTAAATTGACGAAATCATGATTATTTTGATGCAGAGTCGATACAAATAAAAATCATCTAAAAACGACAAAAAAGGCAAAAAACAAAAAATAAATGAAAAAACTTTAAATTGACGAAATCATGATTATTTTGATGCAGAGTCGATACAAATAAAAATCATCTAAAAACGACAAAAAAGGCAAAAAACAAAAAATAAATGAAAAAAACTTTAAATTGTCGAAATCATGATTATTTTGATGCAGAGTCGATACAAATAAAAATCATCTAAAAACGACAAAAAAGGCAAAAAACAAAAAATAAATGAAAAAACTTTAAATTGACGAAATCATGATTATTTTGATGCAGAGTCGATACAAATAAAAATCATCTAAAAACGACAAAAAAGGCAAAAAACAAAAATGTATGAAAAAATTTTAAATTGACGAAAATATGACTATTTTGATGCAGTGCGATATAAATGAAAATCATCTAGAAACGACAAAAAAGGCAAAAAACCAAAAATTTATGAATAAACTTTAAATTGACGAAATCATGATTATTTTGATGCAGAGTCGATACAAATGAAAATCATCTAGAAACGACAAAAAGGCAAAAAACAAAAAATGTATGAAAAAATTTTAAATTGACGAAAATATGACTATTTTGATGCAGTGCGATATAAATGAAAATCATCTAGAAACGACAAAAAAGGCAAAAAACAAAAAATTTATGAATAAACTTTAAATTGACGAAATCATGATTATTTTGATGCAGAGTCGATACAAATAAAAATCATCTAAAAACGACAAAAAAGGCAAAAAACAAAAAATAAATGAAAAAACTTTAAATTGACGAAATCATGATTATTTTGATGCAGAGTCGATACAAATAAAAATCATCTAAAAACGACAAAAAAGGCAAAAAACAAAAAATAAATGAAAAAACTTTAAATTGACGAAATCATGATTATTTTGATGCAGAGTCGATACAAATGAAAATCATCTAGAAACGACAAAAAAGGCAAAAAACAAAAAATGTATGAAAAAATTTTAAATTGACGAAAATATGACTATTTTGATGCAGTGCGATATAAATGAAAATCATCTAGAAACGACAAAAAAGGCAAAAACCAAAAATTTATGAATAAACTTTAAATTGACGAAATCATGATTATTTTGATGCAGAGTCGATACAAATGAAAATCATCTAGAAACGACAAAAAAGCAAAAAACAAAAAATAAATGAAAAAACTTTAAATTGACGAAATCATGATTATTTTGATGCAGAGTCGATACAAATAAAAATCATCTAAAAACGACAAAAAAAAGGCAAAAAACAAAAAATAAATGAAAAAACTTTAAATTGACGAAATCATGATTATTTTGATGCAGAGTCGATACAAATAAAAATCATCTAAAAACGACAAAAAGGCAAAAAACAAAAAATAAATGAAAAAACTTTAAATTGACGAAATCATGATTATTATGATGCAGAGTCGATACAAATGAAAATCATCTAGAAACGACAAAAAAGGCAAAAAACAAAAAATGTATGAAACAATTTTAAATTGACGAAAATATGACTATTTTGATGCAGTGCGATATAAATGAAAATCATCTAGAAACGACAAAAAAGGCAAAAAACCAAAAATTTATGAATAAACTTTAAATTGACGAAATCATGATTATTTTGATGCAGAGTCGATACAAATAAAAATCATCTAAAAACGACAAAAAAGGCAAAAAACAAAAAATTTTAAATTTTCGAAATCATGATTATTCTAATGCAGAGTCGATATAAATGAAAATCATCTAGAAACGCCAAAGAATGCTAAAAACAAAAAATAAATGAAAAAACTTTAAATTGACGAAATCATGATTATTTTGATGCAGAGTCGATACAAATGAAAATCATCTAGAAACGACAAAAAAGGCAAAAAACAAAAATGTATGAAAAAATTTTAAATTGACGAAAATATGACTATTTTGATGCAGTGCGATATAAATGAAAATCATCTAGAAACGACAAAAAAGGCAAAAAACCAAAAATTTATGAATAAACTTTAAATTGACGAAATCATGATTATTTTGATGCAGAGTCGATACAAATAAAAATCATCTAAAAACGACAAAAAAGGCAAAAAACAAAAAAATTTTACATTTTCGAAATCATGATTATTTTATTGCAGAGTCGATATAAATGAAAATCATCTAGAAACGCCAAAGAATGCTAAAAACAAAAAATAAATGAAAAAACTTTAAATTGACGAAATCATGATTATTTTGATGCAGAGTCGATACAAATGAAAATCATCTAGAAACGACAAAAAAGGCAAAAAACAAAAAATGTATGAAAAAATTTTAAATTGACGAAAATATGACTATTTTGATGCAGTGCGATATAAATGAAAATCATCTAGAAACGACAAAAAAGGCAAAAAACCAAAAATTTATGAATAAACTTTAAATTGACGAAATCATGATTATTTTGATGCAGAGTCGATACAAATAAAAATCATCTAAAAACGACAAAAAAGGCAAAAAACAAAAAATAAATGAAAAAACTTTAAATTGACGAAATCATGATTATTTTGATGCAGAGTCGATACAAATAAAAATCATCTAAAAACGACAAAAAAGGCAAAAAACAAAAAAATAAATGAAAAAACTTTAAATTGACGAAAATATGACTATTTTGATGCAGTGCGATATAAATGAAAATCATCTAGAAACGACAAAAAAGGCAAAAAACAAAAAATGTATGAAAAAATTTTAAATTGACGAAAATATGACTATTTTGATGCAGTGCGATATAAATGAAAATCATCTAGAAACGACAAAAAGGCAAAAAACCAAAAATTTATGAAAAAATTTTAAATTGACGAAAATATGACTATTTTGATGCAGTGCGATATAAATGAAAATCATCTAGAAACGACAAAAAAGGCAAAAAACCAAAAATTTATGAATAAACTTTAAATTGACGAAATCATGATTATTTTGATGCAGAGTCGATACAAATAAAAATCATCTAAAAACGACAAAAAAGGCAAAAAACAAAAAATTTTAAATTTTCGAAATCATGATTATTCTAATGCAGAGTCGATATAAATGAAAATCATCTAGAAACGCCAAAGAATGCTAAAAACAAAAAATAAATGAAAAAACTTTAAATTGACGAAATCATGATTATTTTGATGCAGAGTCGATACAAATGAAAATCATCTAGAAACGACAAAAAAGGCAAAAAACAAAAATGTATGAAAAAATTTTAAATTGACGAAAATATGACTATTTTGATGCAGTGCGATATAAATGAAAATCATCTAGAAACGACAAAAAAGGCAAAAAACCAAAAATTTATGAATAAACTTTAAATTGACGAAATCATGATTATTTTGATGCAGAGTCGATACAAATAAAAATCATCTAAAAACGACAAAAAAGGCAAAAAACAAAAAATTTTACATTTTCGAAATCATGATTATTTTATTGCAGAGTCGATATAAATGAAAATCATCTAGAAACGCCAAAGAATGCTAAAAACAAAAAATAAATGAAAAAACTTTAAATTGACGAAATCATGATTATTTTGATGCAGAGTCGATACAAATAAAAATCATCTAAAAACGACAAAAAAGGCAAAAAACAAAAAATAAATGAAAAAACTTTGAATTGACGAAATCATGATTATTTTGATGCAGAGTCGATACAAATGAAAATCATCTAGAAACGACAAAAAAGGCAAAAAACAAAAAATGTATGAAAAAATTTTAAATTGACGAAAATATGACTATTTTGATGCAGTGCGATATAAATGAAAATCATCTAGAAACGACAAAAAAGGCAAAAAACCAAAAATTTATGAAAAAATTTTAAATTGACGAAAATATGACTATTTTGATGCAGTGCGATATAAATGAAAATCATCTAGAAACGACAAAAAAGGCAAAAAACCAAAAATTTATGAATAAACTTTAAATTGACGAAATCATGATTATTTTGATGCAGAGTCGATACAAATAAAAATCATCTAAAAACGACAAAAAAGGCAAAAAAAAAAAATTTTACATTTTCGAAATCATGATTATTTTATTGCAGAGTCGATATAAATGAAAATCATCTAGAAACGCCAAAGAATGCTAAAAACAAAAAATAAATGAAAAAACTTTAAATTGACGAAATCATGATTATTTTGATGCAGAGTCGATACAAATAAAAATCATCTAAAAACGACAAAAAAGGCAAAAAACAAAAAATAAATGAAAAAACTTTGAATTGACGAAATCATGATTATTTTGATGCAGAGTCGATACAAATGAAAATCATCTAGAAACGACAAAAAAGGCAAAAAACAAAAAATGTATGAAAAAATTTTAAATTGACGAAAATATGACTATTTTGATGCAGTGCGATATAAATGAAAATCATCTAGAAACGACAAAAAAGGCAAAAAACCAAAAATTTATGAAAAAATTTTAAATTGACGAAAATATGACTATTTTGATGCAGTGCGATATAAATGAAAATCATCTAGAAACGACAAAAAAGGCAAAAAACCAAAAATTTATGAATAAACTTTAAATTGACGAAATCATGATTATTTTGATGCAGAGTCGATACAAATAAAAATCATCTAAAAACGACAAAAAAGGCAAAATACAAAAAATAAATGAAAAAACTTTAAATTGACGAAATCATGACTATTTTGATGCAGAGTCGATACAGATGAAAATCATCTAGAAACGACAAAAAAGGCAAAAAACAAAAAATGTATGAAAAAATTTTAAATTGACGAAAATATGACTATTTTGATGCAGTGCGATATAAATAAAAATCATCTAGAAACGACAAAAAAGGCAAAAAACCAAAAATTTATGAATAAACTTTAAATTGACGAAATCATGATTATTTTGATGCAGAGTCGATACAAATAAAAATCATCTAAAAACGACAAAAAAGGCAAAAAACAAAAAATAAATGAAAAAACTTTAAATTGACGAAATCATGATTATTGTGATGCAGAGTCGATACAAATAAAAATCATCTAAAAACGACAAAAAAGGCAAAAAACCAAAAATTTATGAAAAAATTTTAAATTGTCGACATCATGATTATTTTGATGCAGTGCGATATAAATGAAAATCATCTAGAAACGCCAAAGAATGCTAAAAACAAAAAATAAATGAAAAAACTTTAAATTGACGAAATCATGATTATTTTGATGCAGAGTCGATACAAATGAAAATCATCTAGAAACGACAAAAAAGGCAAAAAACAAAAAATGTATGAACAAATTTTAAATTGACGAAAATATGACTATTTTGATGCAGTGCGATATAAATGAAAATCATCTAGAAACGACAAAAAAGGCAAAAAACCAAAAATTTATGAAAAAATTTTAAATTGACGAAAATATGACTATTTTGATGCAGTGCGATATAAATGAAAATCATCTAGAAACGACAAAAAAGGCAAAAAACCAAAAATTTATGAATAAACTTTAAATTGACGAAATCATGATTATTTTGATGCAGAGTCGATACAAATGAAAATCATCTAAAAACGACAAAAAAGGCAAAAAACAAAAAATTTATGAACAAACTTTAAATTGACGAAATCATGATTATTTTGATGCAGAGTCGATACAAATAAAAATCATCTAAAAACGACAAAAAAGGCAAAAAACAAAAAATAAATGAAAAAACTTTAAATTGACGAAATCATGATTATTTTGATGCAGAGTCGATACAAATGAAAATCATCTAGAAACGACAAAAAAGGCAAAAAACAAAAATGTATGAAAAAATTTTAAATTGACGAAAATATGACTATTTTGATGCAGTGCGATATAAATGAAAATCATCTAGAAACGACAAAAAAGGCAAAAAACCAAAAATTTATGAATAAACTTTAAATTGACGAAATCATGATTATTTTGATGCAGAGTCGATACAAATGAAAATCATCTAAAAACGACAAAAAAGGCAAAAAACAAAAAATTTATGAATAAACTTTAAATTGACGAAATCATGATTATTTTGATGCAGAGTCGATACAAATAAAAATCATCTAAAAACGACAAAAAAGGCAAAAAACAAAAAATAAATGAAAAAACTTTAAATTGACGAAATCATGATTATTTTGATGCAGAGTCGATATAAATGAAAATCATCTAGAAACGACAAAAAAGGCAAAAAACAAAAATGTATGAAAAAATTTTAAATTGACGAATATATGACTATTTTGATGCAGTGCGATATAAATGAAAATCATCTAGAAACGACAAAAAAGGCAAAAAACCAAAAATTTATAAATAAACTTTAAATTGACGAAATCATGATTATTTTGATGCAGAGTCGATACAAATAAAAATCATCTAAAAACGACAAAAAAGGCAAAAAACAAAAAATAAATGAAAAAACTTTAAATTGACTAAATCATGATTATTTTGATGCAGAGTCGACACAAATAAAAATCATCTAAAAACGACAAAAAAGGCAAAAAACAAAAAATAAATGAAAAAACTTTAAATTGACGAAATCATGATTATTTTGATGCAGAGTCGATACAAATAAAAATCATCTAAAAACGACAAAAAAGGCAAAAAACAAAAAATAAATGAAAAAACTTTAAATTGACGAAATCATGATTATTTTGATGCAGAGTCGATACAAATGAAAATCATCTAGAAACGACAAAAAAGGCAAAAAACAAAAAATGTATGAAAAAATTTTAAATTGACGAAAATATGACTATTTTGATGCAGTGTGATATAAATAAAAATCATCTAGAAACGACAAAAAAGGCAAAAAACCAAAAATTTATGAATAAACTTTAAATTGACGAAATCATGATTGTTTTGATGCAGAGTCGATACAAATAAAAATCATCTAAAAACGACAAAAAAGGCAAAAAACAAAAAATAAATGAAAAAACTTTAAATTGACGAAATCATGATTATTTTGATGCAGAGTCGATACAAATAAAAATCATCTAAAAACGACAAAAAAGGCAAAAAACAAAAAATAAATGAATTAACTTTAAATTGACGAAATCATGATTATTTTGATGCAGAGTCGATACAAATAAAAATCATCTAAAAACGACAAAAAAGGCAAAAAACAAAAAATAAATGAAAAAACTTTAAATTGACGAAATCATGATTATTTTGATGCAGAGTCGATACAAATAAAAATCATCTAAAAACGACAAAAAAGGCAAAAAACCAAAAATTTATGAATAAACTTTAAATTGACGAAATCATGATTATTTTGATGCAGAGTCGATACAAATGAAAATCATCTAGAAACGACAAAAAAGGCAAAAAACAAAAAATGTATGAAAAAATTTTAAATTGACGAAAATATGACTATTTTGATGCAGTGTGATATAAATGAAAATCATCTAAAAACGACAAAAAAGGCAAAAAACAAAAAATAAATGAAAAAACTTTAAATTGACGAAATCATGATTATTTTGATGCAGAGTCGATACAAATAAAAATCATCTAAAAACGACAAAAAAGGCAAAAAACAAAAAATAAATGAAAAACTTTAAATTGACGAAATCATGATTATTTTGATGCAGAGTCGATACAAATAAAAATCATCTAAAAACGACAAAAAAGGCAAAAAACAAAAAATAAATGAAAAACTTTAAATTGACGAAATCATGATTATTTTGATGCAGAGTCGATACAAATAAAAATCATCTAAAAACGACAAAAAAGGCAAAAAACAAAAAATAAATGAAAAAACTTTAAATTGACGAAATCATGATTATTTTGATGCAGAGTCGATACAAATGAAAATCATCTAGAAACGACAAAAAGGCAAAAAACAAAAAATGTATGAAAAAATTTTAAATTGACGAAAATATGACTATTTTTATGCAGTGCGGTATAAATGAAAATCATCTCGAAACGACAAAAAAGGCAAAAAACAAAAAATGTATGACAATATTTTAAATTGTCGACATCATGATTATTTTGATGCAGAGTCGATACAAATAAAAATCATCTAAAAACGACAAAAAAGGCAAAAAACAAAAAATAAATGAAAAAACTTTAAATTGACGAAATCATGATTATTTTGATGCAGAGTCGATACAAATAAAAATCATCTAAAAACGACAAAAAAGGCAAAAAACAAAAAATAAATGAAAAAACTTTAAATTGACGAAATCATGATTATTTTGATGCAGAGTCGATACAAATAAAAATCATCTAAAAACGACAAAAAAGGCAAAAAACAAAAAATAAATGAAAAAACTTTAAATTGACGAAATCATGATTATTTTGATGCAGAGTCGATACAAATAAAAATCATCTAAAAACGACAAAAAAGGCAAAAAACAAAAATGTATGAAAAAATTTTAAATTGACGAAAATATGACTATTTTGATGCAGTGCGATATAAATGAAAATCATCTAGAAACGACAAAAAAGGCAATAAACCAAAAATTTATGAATAAACTTTAAATTGACGAAATCATGATTATTTTGATGCAGAGTCGATACAAATAAAAATCATCTAAAAACGACAAAAAAGGCAAAAAACAAAAAATAAATGAAAAAACTTTAAATTGACGAAATCATGATTATTTTGATGCAGAGTCGATACAAATAAAAATCATCTAAAAACGACAAAAAAGGCAAAAAACAAAAAATAAATGAAAAAACTTTAAATTGACGAAATCATGATTATTTTGATGCAGAGTCGATACAAATAAAAATCATCTAAAAACGACAAAAAAGGCAAAAAACAAAAAATGTATGAAAAAACTTTAAATTGTCGAAATCATGATTATTTTGATGCAGAGTCGATACAAATAAAAATCATCTAAAAACGACAAAAAAGGCAAAAAACAAAAAATAAATGAAAAAACTTTAAATTGACGAAATCATGATTATTTTGATGCAGAGTCGATACAAATAAAAATCATCTAAAAACGACAAAAAAGGCAAAAAACAAAAATGTATGAAAAAATTTTAAATTGACGAAAATATGACTATTTTGATGCAGTGCGATATAAATGAAAATCATCTAGAAACGACAAAAAAGGCAAAAAACCAAAAATTTATGAATAAACTTTAAATTGACGAAATCATGATTATTTTGATGCAGAGTCGATACAAATGAAAATCATCTAGAAACGACAAAAAAGGCAAAAAACAAAAAATGTATGAAAAAATTTTAAATTGACGAAAATATGACTATTTTGATGCAGTGCGATATAAATGAAAATCATCTAGAAACGACAAAAAAGGCAAAAAACCAAAAATTTATGAATAAACTTTAAATTGACGAAATCATGATTATTTTGATGCAGAGTCGATACAAATAAAAATCATCTAAAAACGACAAAAAAGGCAAAAAACAAAAAATAAATGAAAAAACTTTAAATTGACGAAATCATGATTATTTTGATGCAGAGTCGATACAAATAAAAATCATCTAAAAACGACAAAAAAAGGCAAAAAACCAAAAATTTATGAATAAACTTTAAATTGACGAAATCATGATTATTTTGATGCAGAGTCGATACAAATGAAAATCATCTAGAAACGACAAAAAAGGCAAAAAACAAAAAATGTATGAAAAAATTTTAAATTGACGAAAATATGACTATTTTGATGCAGTGCGATATAAATGAAAATCATCTAGAAACGACAAAAAAGGCAAAAAACCAAAAATTTATGAATAAACTTTAAATTGACGAAATCATGATTATTTTGATGCAGAGTCGATACAAATAAAAATCATCTAAAAACGACAAAAAAGGCAAAAAACAAAAAATAAATGAAAAAACTTTAAATTGACGAAATCATGATTATTTTGATGCAGAGTCGATACAAATAAAAATCATCTAAAAACGACAAAAAAGGCAAAAAACAAAAAATAAATGAAAAGACTTTAAATTGACGAAATCATGATTATTTTGATGCAGAGTCGATACAAATAAAAATCATCTAAAAACGACAAAAAAGGCAAAAAACAAAAAATATATGAAAAAACTTTAAATTGACGAAATCATGATTATTTTGATGCAGAGTCGATACAAATGAAAATCATCTAGAAACGACAAAAAAGGCAAAAAACAAAAAATGTATGAAAAAATTTTAAATTGACGAAAATATGACTATTTTGATGCAGTGCGATATAAATGAAAATCATCTAGAAACGACAAAAATGGCAAAAAACCAAAAATTTATGAATAAACTTTAAATTGACGAAATCATGATTATTTTGATGCAGAGTCGATACAAATAAAAATCATCTAAAAACGACAAAAAAGGCAAAAAACAAAAAATTTTAAATTTTCGAAATCATGATTATTCTAATGCAGAGTCGATATAAATGAAAATCATCTAGAAACGCCAAAGAATGCTAAAAACAAAAAATAAATGAAAAAACTTTAAATTGACGAAATCATGATTATTTTGATGCAGAGTCGATACAAATGAAAATCATCTAGAAACGACAAAAAAGGCAAAAAACAAAAATGTATGAAAAAATTTTAAATTGACGAAAATATGACTATTTTGATGCAGTGCGATATAAATGAAAATCATCTAGAAACGACAAAAAAGGCAAAAAACCAAAAATTTATGAATAAACTTTAAATTGACGAAATCATGATTATTTTGATGCAGAGTCGATACAAATAAAAATCATCTAAAAACGACAAAAAAGGCAAAAAACAAAAAATTTTACATTTTCGAAATCATGATTATTTTATTGCAGAGTCGATATAAATGAAAATCATCTAGAAACGCCAAAGAATGCTAAAAACAAAAAATAAATGAAAAAACTTTAAATTGACGAAATCATGATTATTTTGATGCAGAGTCGATACAAATAAAAATCATCTAAAAACGACAAAAAAGGCAAAAAACAAAAAATAAATGAAAAAACTTTGAATTGACGAAATCATGATTATTTTGATGCAGAGTCGATACAAATGAAAATCATCTAGAAACGACAAAAAAGGCAAAAAACAAAAAATGTATGAAAAAATTTTAAATTGACGAAAATATGACTATTTTGATGCAGTGCGATATAAATGAAAATCATCTAGAAACGACAAAAAAGGCAAAAAACCAAAAATTTATGAATAAACTTTAAATTGACGAAATCATGATTATTTTGATGCAGAGTCGATACAAATAAAAATCATCTAAAAACGACAAAAAAGGCAAAAAAAAAAAAATTTTAAATTTTCGAAATCATGATTATTCTAATGCAGAGTCGATATAAATGAAAATCATCTAGAAACGCCAAAGAATGCTAAAAACAAAAAATAAATGAAAAAACTTTAAATTGACGAAATCATGATTATTTTGATGCAGAGTCGATACAAATGAAAATCATCTAGAAACGACAAAAAAGGCAAAAAACAAAAATGTATGAAAAAATTTTAAATTGACGAAAATATGACTATTTTGATGCAGTGCGATATAAATGAAAATCATCTAGAAACGACAAAAAGGCAAAAAACCAAAAATTTATGAATAAACTTTAAATTGACGAAATCATGATTATTTTGATGCAGAGTCGATACAAATAAAAATCATCTAAAAACGACAAAAAAGGCAAAAAACAAAAAATTTTACATTTTCGAAATCATGATTATTTTGATTGCAGAGTCGATATAAATGAAAATCATCTAGAAACGCCAAAGAATGCTAAAAACAAAAAAATAAATGAAAAAACTTTAAATTGACGAAATCATGATTTTGATGCGATAAATGAAAATCATCTAGAAACGAAAAAAAGGCAAAAAACAAAAATGTATGAAAAAATTTTAAATTGACGAAAATATGACTATTTTGATGCAGTGCGATATAAATGAAAATCATCTAGAAACGACAAAAAGGCAAAAAACAAAAAATTTATGAATAAACTTTAAATTGACGAAATCATGATTATTTTGATGCAGAGTCGATACAAATAAAAATCATCTAAAAACGACAAAAAGGCAAAAAACAAAAAATTAAATGAAAAAACTTTAAATTGACGAAATCATGATTATTTTGATGCAGAGTCGATACAAATAAAAATCATCTAAAAACGACAAAAAAGGCAAAAAACCAAAAATTTATGAATAAACTTTAAATTGACGAAATCATGATTATTTTGATGCAGAGTCGATACAAATAAAAATCATCTAAAAACGACAAAAAAGGCAAAAAACAAAAAATAAATGAAAAAACTTTAAATTGACGAAATCATGATTATTTTGATGCAGAGTCGATACAAATGAAAATCATCTAGAAACGACAAAAAAGGCAAAAAACCAAAAATTTATGAAAAAATTTTAAATTGACGAAATCATGATTATTTTGATGCAGTGCGATATAAATGAAAATCATCTAGAAACGACAAAGAAGGCTAAAAACAAAAAATTAATGAAAAAACTTTAAATTGACGAAATCATGATTATTTTGATGCAGAGTCGATACAAATAAAAATCATCTAGAAACGACAAAAAAGGCAAAAAACCAAAAATAAATGAATAAACTTTAAATTGACGAAATCATGATTATTTTGATGCAGAGTCGATACAAATAAAAATCATCTAAAAACGACAAAAAAGGCAAAAAACAAAAAATAAATGAAAAAACTTTAAATTGACGAAATCATGATTATTTTGATGCAGAGTCGATACAAATAAAAATCATCTAAAAACGACAAAAAAGGCAAAAAACAAAAAATAAATGAAAAAACTTTAAATTGACGAAATCATGATTATTTTGATGCAGAGTCGATACAAATAAAAATCATCTAGAAACGACAAAAAAGGCAAAAAACAAAAAATGTATGAAAAAATTTTAAATTGACGAAAACATGACTATTTTGATGCAGTGCGATATAAATGAAAATCATCTAGAAACGACAAAAAAGGCAAAAAACCAAAAATTTATGAAAAAACTTTAAATTGACGAAATCATGATTATTTTGATGCAGAGTCGATACAAATAAAAATCATCTAAAAACGACAAAAAAGGCAAAAAACAAAAAATAAATGAAAAAACTTTAAATTGACGAAATCATGATTATTTTGATGCAGAGTCGATACAAATGAAAATCATCTAGAAACGCCAAAAAGGGCAAAAAACAAAAAATGTATGAAAAAATTTTAAATTGACGAAAATATGACTATTTTGATGCAGTGCGATATAAATGAAAATCATCTAGAAACGACAAAAAAGGCAAAAAACCAAAAATTTATGAATAAACTTTAAATTGACGAAATCATGATTATTTTGATGCAGAGTCGATACAAATAAAAATCATCTAAAAACGACAAAAAAGGCAAAAAACAAAAATTTAACAAAAAACTTTTAAATTGTCGAAATCATGATTATTTTAATGCAGAGTCGATATAAATAAAAATCATCTAGAAACGCCAAAAGAAGGCTAAAAACAAAAAATAAATGAAAAAACTTTAAATTGACGAAATCATGATTATTTTGATGCAGAGTCGATACAAATGAAAATCATCTAGAAACGACAAAAAAGGCAAAAAACAAAAATGTATGAAAAAATTTTAAATTGACGAAAATATGACTATTTTGATGCAGTGCGATATAAATGAAAATCATCTAGAAACGACAAAAAAGGCAAAAAACCAAAAATTTATGAATAAACTTTAAATTGACGAAATCATGATTATTTTGATGCAGAGTCGATACAAATAAAAATCATCTAGAAACGACAAAGAAGGCTAAAAACAAAAAATAAATGAAAAAACTTTAAATTGACGAAATCATGATTATTTTGATGCAGAGTCGATACAAATAAAAATCATCTAAAAACGACAAAAAAGGCAAAAAACAAAAAATAAATGAAAAAACTTTAAATTGACGAAATCATGATTATTTTGATGCAGAGTCGATACAAATAAAAATCATCTAGAAACGACAAAAAAGGCAAAAAACAAAAAATAAATGAAAAAACTTTAAATTGACGAAATCATGATTATTTTGATGCAGAGTCGATACAAATAAAAATCATCTAAAAACGACAAAAAAGGCAAAAAACAAAAAATAAATGAAAAAACTTTAAATTGACGAAATCATGATTATTTTGATGCAGAGTCGATACAAATGAAAATCATCTAGAAACGACAAAAAAGGCAAAAAACAAAAAATGTATGAAAAAATTTTAAATTGACGAAATTATGATTATTTTGATGCAGAGTCGATACAAATAAAAATCATCTAAAAACGACAAAAAAGGCAAAAAACCAAAAATTTATGAAAAAATTTTAAATTGTCGAAATCATGATTATTTTGATGCAGTGTCGATATAAATGAAAATCATCTAGAAACGCCAAAGAAGGCTAAAAACAAAAAATAAATGAAAAAACTTTAAATTGACGAAATCATGATTATTTTGATGCAGAGTCGATACAAATAAAAATCATCTAGAAACGACAAAAAAGGCAAAAAACAAAAAATAAATGAAAAAACTTTTAAATTGACGAAATCATGATTATTTTGATGCAGAGTCGATACAAATGAAAATCATCTAGAAACGACAAAAAAGGCAAAAAACAAAAAATGTATGAAAAACTTTTAAATTGACGAAAATATGATTATTTTGATGCAGTGTCGATATAAATGAAAATCATCTAGAAACGACAAAAAAGGCAAAAAACCAAAAATTTATGAATAAACTTTAAATTGACGAAATCATGATTATTTTGATGCAGAGTCGATACAAATAAAAATCATCTAAAAACGACAAAAAAGGCAAAAAACAAAAAATAAATGAAAAAACTTTAAATTGACGAAATCATGATTATTTTGATGCAGAGTCGATACAAATGAAAATCATCTAGAAACGACAAAAAAGGCAAAAAACAAAAAATGTATGAAAAAATTTTAAATTGACGAAAATATGACTATTTTGATGCAGTGCGATATAAATGAAAATCATCTAGAAACGACAAAAAAGGCAAAAAACCAAAAATTTATGAATAAACTTTAAATTGACGAAATCATGATTATTTTGATGCAGAGTCGATACAAATAAAAATCATCTAAAAACGACAAAAAAGGCAAAAAACAAAAAATTAAGAAAAAATTTTAAATTGACGAAATCATGATTATTTTAATGCAGAGTCGATATAAATGAAAATCATCTAGAAACGCCAAAAAAGGCAAAAAACAAAAAATAAATGAAAAAACTTTAAATTGACGAAATCATGATTATTTTGATGCAGAGTCGATACAAATGAAAATCATCTAGAAACGACAAAAAAGGCAAAAAACAAAAAATAAATGAAAAAATTTTAAATTGACGAAATTATGACTATTTTGATGCAGTGTCGATACAAATGAAAATCATCTAGAAACGACAAAAAAGGCAAAAAACCAAAAATTTATGAATAAACTTTAAATTGACGAAATCATGATTATTTTGATGCAGAGTCGATACAAATAAAAATCATCTAGAAACGACAAAAAAGGCAAAAAACAAAAAATAAATGAAAAAACTTTAAATTGACGAAATCATGATTATTTTGATGCAGAGTCGATACAAATAAAAATCATCTAAAAACGACAAAAAAGGCAAAAAACAAAAAATAAATGAAAAAACTTTAAATTGACGAAATCATGATTATTTTGATGCAGAGTCGATACAAATAAAAATCATCTAGAAACGACAAAAAAGGCAAAAAACAAAAAATAAATGAAAAAACTTTTAAATTGACGAAATCATGATTATTTTGATGCAGAGTCGATACAAATAAAAATCATCTAAAAACGACAAAAAAGGCAAAAAACAAAAAATTAATGAAAAAACTTTAAATTGACGAAATCATGATTATTTTGATGCAGAGTCGATACAAATAAAAATCATCTAGAAACGACAAAAAAGGCAAAAAACAAAAATATATGAAATTTTAACTTAAATTATTATGCAGAGTCGATACAAATAAAAATCATCTAAAAACGACAAAAAAGGCAAAAAACCAAAAATTTTTGAAAAAATTTAAATTGAGAAATACGATTATTTTGATGCAGTGTCGATATAAATCAAAAAAAAAATCATCTAGAAACGACAAAAAGGGAAAAAACAAAAAATAAATGAAAAAACTTTAAATTGACGAAATCATGATTATTTTGATGCAGAGTCGATACAAATGAAAATCATCTAGAAACGACAAAAAAAGGCAAAAAACAAAAATTATGTATAAATCAATTTTAAATTGAAAAATATGGTTATTTTAAAGTGCGATACATATGAAAATCATCTAGAAACGACAAAAAAGGCAAAAAACCAAAAATTTATGAAAAAACTTTAAATTGACGAAACTGATTATTTTGATGCAGAGTCGATACAAATAAAAAATCATCTAAAAACGACAAAAAAGGCAAAAAACCAAAAAATTATTAAATTGTCGAAATCATGATTATTTTGAATGCAGAGTCGATATAAATGAAAATCATCTAGAAACGCCAAAGAATGCTAAAAACAAAAAATAAATGAAAAAACTTTAAATTGACGAAATCATGATTATTTTGATGCAGAGTCGATACAAATAAAAATCATCTAGAAACGACAAAAAAGGCAAAAAACAAAAAATGTATGAAAAAAATTTTAAATTGACGAAAATCATGATTATTTTGATGCAGTGCGATATAAATGAAAATCATCTAGAAACGACAAAAAAGGCAAAAAAAAACCAAAAATTTATGAAAAAACTTTAAATTGACGAAATCATGATTATTTTGATGCAGAGTCGATACAAATAAAAATCATCTAAAAACGACAAAAAAGGCAAAAAACAAAAAATAAATGAAAAAACTTTAAATTGACGAAATCATGATTATTTTGATGCAGAGTCGATACAAATAAAAATCATCTAAAAACGACAAAAAAGGCAAAAAAACAAAAAATAAATGAAAAAACTTTAAATTGACGAAATCATGATTATTTTGATGCAGAGTCGATACAAATGAAAATCATCTAAAAACGACAAAAAAGGCAAAAAACAAAAAATGTATGAAAAAATTTTAAATTGACGAAATTATGATTATTTTGATGCAGAGTGCGATACAAATGAAAATCATCTAGAAACGACAAAAAAGGCAAAAAAACCAAAAATTTATGAATAAACTTTAAATTGACGAAAATCATGATTATTTTGATGCAGAGTCGATATAAATAAAAATCATCTAAAAACGACAAAGAAGGCCAAAAAACAAAAAATTAATTAAAATTTTAAATTGACGAAAACATGATTATTTTGATGCAGAGTCGATATAAATGAAAATCATCTAGAAACGACAAAAAAGGCAAAAAACAAAAAATAAATGAAAAAACTTTAAATTGACGAAATCATGATTATTTTGATGCAGAGTCGATACAAATAAAAATCATCTAGAAACGACAAAAAAGGCAAAAAACAAAAATGTATGAAAAAATTTTAAATTGACGAAATTATGATTATTTTGATGCAGAGCGATATAAATGAAAAATCATCTAAAAACGACAAAAAAAGGCAAAAAACAAAAAATTTATGAAAAAACTTTTAAATTGACGAAATCATGATTATTTTGATGCAGAGTCGATACAAATGAAAATCATCTAGAAACGACAAAAAAGGCAAAAAACAAAAAAATAAATGAAAAAACTTTAAATTGACGAAATCATGATTATTTTGATGCAGTGTCGATATAAATGAAAATCATCTAGAAACGACAAAAAAGGCAAAAAAACAAAAAATAAATGAAAAAACTTTAAATTGACGAAATCATGATTATTTTGATGAAGAGTCGATACAAATGAAAATCATCTAGAAACGACAAAAAAGGCAAAAAACAAAAAATGTATGAAAAAATTTTAAATTGTCGACATCATGATTATTTTGATGCAGAGTCGATATAAATGAAAATCATCTAGAAACGACAAAGAAGGCAAAAAACAAAAAATTTAATGAAAAAACTTTAAATTGACGAAATCATGATTATTTTGATGCAGAGTCGATACAAATGAAAATCATCTAGAAACGACAAAAAAGGCAAAAAACAAAAAATTTATGGAAAAATTTTAAATTGACGAAATCATGATTATTTTGATGCAGAGTCGATACAAATGAAAATCATCTAGAAACGACAAAAATGCAAAAAACCAAAAATTAATGAAAAAACTTTAAATTGACGAAATCATGATTATTTTGATGCAGAGTCGATACAAATAAAAATCATCTAAAAACGACAAAAAAGGCAAAAAACCAAAAATTTATGAATAAACTTTAAATTGACGAAATCATGATTATTTTGATGCAGAGTCGATACAAATAAAAATCATCTAAAAACGCCAAAAAGGCAAAAAACAAAAAATAAATGAAAAAACTTTTAAATTGACGAAATCATGATTATTTTGATGCAGAGTCGATACAAATAAAAATCATCTAGAAACGACAAAAAAGGCAAAAAACAAAAAATGTATGAAAAAATTTTAAATTGACGAAAATATGACTATTTTGATGCAGTGCGATATAAATGAAAATCATCTAGAAACGACAAAAAAAGGCAAAAAACCAAAAATTTATGAAAAAACTTTAAATTGACGAAATCATGATTATTTTGATGCAGAGTCGATACAAATAAAAATCATCTAAAAACGACAAAAAAGGCAAAAAACAAAAAATTTTTAAATTTTCGAAATCATGATTATTTTAATGCAGAGTCGATACAAATGAAAATCATCTAGAAACGCCAAAGAATGCTAAAAACAAAAAATAAATGAAAAAACTTTAAATTGACGAAATCATGATTATTTTGATGCAGAGTCGATACAAATGAAAATCATCTAGAAACGACAAAAAAGGCAAAAAACAAAAATGTATGAAAAAAATTTTTAAATTGACGAAAATATGACTATTTTGATGCAGTGCGATATAAATGAAAATCATCTAGAAACGACAAAAAAGGCAAAAAACCAAAAATTTATGAATAAACTTTAAATTGACGAAATCATGATTATTTTGATGCAGAGTCGATACAAATAAAAATCATCTAAAAACGACAAAAAAGGCAAAAAACAAAAAATAAATGAAAAAAACTTTAAATTGACGAAATCATGATTATTTTGATGCAGAGTCGATACAAATAAAAATCATCTAAAAACGACAAAAAAGGCAAAAAACAAAAAATAAATGAAAAAAACTTTAAATTGACGAAATCATGATTATTTTGATGCAGAGTCGATACAAATGAAAATCATCTCTAAAAACGACAAAAAAGGCAAAAAACAAAAAATGAATGAAAAAACTTTAAATTGACGAAAATCATGATTATTTTGATGCAGAGTCCGATACAAATGAAAATCATCTAGAAACGACAAAAAAGGCAAAAAACAAAAAATGTATGAAAAAACTTTAAATTGACGAAAATCATGACTATTTTGATGCAGTGTGATATAAATGAAAATCATCTAGAAACGACAAAAAAGGCAAAAAACAAAAAATTTATGAATAAACTTTAAATTGACGAAATCATGATTATTTTGATGCAGAGTCGATACAAATAAAAATCATCTAAAAACGACAAAAAAGGCAAAAAACAAAAAATAAATGAAAAAAACTTTAAATTGACGAAATCATGATTATTTTGATGCAGAGTCGATACAAATGAAAATCATCTAGAAACGACAAAAAAGGCAAAAAAAAAAAAATGTATGAAAAAATTTTAAATTGACGAAAATATGACTATTTTGATGCAGTGCGATATAAATGAAAATCATCTAGAAACGACAAAAAAGGCAAAAAACAAAAAATATATGAAAAAACTTTAAATTGACGAAATCATGATTATTTTGATGCAGAGTCGATACAAATAAAAATCATCTAAAAACGACAAAAAAAGGCAAAAAACAAAAAACAAAAACTTTAAATTGACGAAACATGATTATTTTGTGCAGAGTCGATACAAATAAAAATCATCTAAAAAAAAAGGCAAAAAACAAAAAATAAATGAAAAAACTTTAAATTGACGAAATCATGATTATTTTGATGCAGAGTCGATACAAATAAAAATCATCTAAAAACGGCAAAAAAAGGCAAAAAACAAAAAATGTATGAAAAAATTTTAAATTGACGAAAATATGATTATTTTGATGCAGTGTCGATATAAATGAAAATCATCTAGAAACGACAAAAAAGGCAAAAAACCAAAAATTATGAAAAAACTTTAAATTGACGAAATCATGATTATTTTGATGCAGAGTCGATACAAATAAAAATCATCTAAAAACGACAAAAAGCAAAAAACAAAAAATAAATGAAAAAACTTTAAATTGACGAAATCATGATTATTTTGATGCAGAGTCGATACAAATAAAAATCATCTAAAAACGACAAAAAAGGCAAAAAACAAAAAATATATGAAAAAACTTTAAATTGACGAAATTATGACTATTTTGATGAGCAGTGTGATATAAATGAAAATCATCTAGAAACGACAAAAAAGGCAAAAAAACAAAAATTTATGAATAAACTTTAAATTGACGAAATCATGATTATTTTGATGCAGAGTCGATACAAATAAAAATCATCTAAAAACGACAAAAAAGGCAAAAAACAAAAAATAAATGAAAATACTTTAAATTGACGAAATCATGATTATTTTGATGCAGAGTCGATACAAATGAAAATCATCTAGAAACGGCAAAAAAGGCAAAAAACAAAAAATGTATGAAAAAATTTTAAATTGACGAAAATATGACTATTTTGATGCAGTGCGATATAAATGAAAATCATCTAGAAACGACAAAAAAGGCAAAAAACCAAAAATTTATGAAAAAACTTTAAATTGACGAAATCATGATTATTTTGATGCAGAGTCGATACAAATAAAAATCATCTAAAAACGACAAAAAAGGCAAAAAACCAAAAATTTATGAATAAACTTTAAATTGACGAAATCATGATTATTTTGATGCAGAGTCGATACAAATAAAAATCATCTAAAAACGACAAAAAAGGCAAAAAACAAAAAATAAATGAAAAAACTTTAAATTGACGAAATCATGATTATTTTGATGCAGAGTCGATACAAATAAAAATCATCTAGAAACGACAAAAAAGGCAAAAAACAAAAAATGTATGAAAAAATTTTAAATTGACGAAAATATGACTATTTTGATGCAGTGCGATATAAATGAAAATCATCTAGAAACGACAAGAAAGGCAAAAAACCAAAAATTTATGAAAAAACTTTTAAATTGACGAAATCATGATTATTTTGATGAAGATTCGATACAAATGAAAATCATCTAGAAACGACAAAAGAGGCAAAAAACAAAAAATAAATGAAAAAACTTTAAATTGACGAAATCATGATTATTTTGATGCAGAGTCGATACAAATGAAAATCATCTAGAAACGACAAAAAAGGCAAAAAACAAAAATGTATGAAAAAATTTTAAATTGACGAAAATATGACTATTTTGATGCAGTGCGATATAAATGAAAATCATCTAGAAACGACAAAAAAGGCAAAAAACCAAAAATTTATGAATAAACTTTAAATTGACGAAATCATGATTATTTTGATGCAGAGTCGATACAAATAAAAATCATCTAAAAACGACAAAAAAGGCAAAAAACAAAAAATTTATGAAAAAACTTTAAATTGACGAAATCATGATTATTTTGATGCAGAGTCGATACAAATGAAAATCATCTAGAAACGAAAAAAAGACAAAAAACAAAAATGTATGAAAAAATTTTAAATTGACGAAAATATGACTATTTTGATGCAGTGCGATATAAATGAAAATCATCTAGAAACGACAAAAAAGGCAAAAAACCAAAAATTTATGAATAAACTTTAAATTGACGAAATCATGATTATTTTGATGCAGAGTCGATACAAATAAAAATCATCTAAAAACGACAAAAAAGGCAAAAAACAAAAAATTTATGAAAAAACTTTAAATTGACGAAATCATGATTATTTTGATGCAGAGTCGATACAAATGAAAATCATCTAGAAACGACAAAAAAGGCAAAAAACAAAAATGTATGAAAAAATTTTAAATTGACGAAAATATGACTATTTTGATGCAGTGCGATATAAATGAAAATCATCTAGAAACGACAAAAAAGGCAAAAAACCAAAAATTTATGAATAAACTTTAAATTGACGAAATCATGATTATTTTGATGCAGAGTCGATACAAATAAAAATCATCTAAAAACGACAAAAAAGGCAAAAAACAAAAAATAAATGAAAAAACTTTAAATTGACGAAATCATGATTATTTTGATGCAGAGTCGATACAAATAAAAATCATCTAAAAACGACAAAAAAGGCAAAAAACAAAAAATTTATGAAAAAACTTTAAATTGACGAAATCATGATTATTTTGATGCAGAGTCGATACAAATGAAAATCATCTAGAAACGACAAAAAAGGCAAAAAACAAAAAATGTATGAAAAAATTTTAAATTGACGAAAATATGACTATTTTGATGCAGTGCGATATAAATGAAAATCATCTAGAAACGACAAAAAAGGCAAAAAACCAAAAATTTATGAATAAACTTTAAATTGACGAAATCATGATTATTTTGATGCAGAGTCGATACAAATAAAAATCATCTAAAAACGACAAAAAAGGCAAAAAACAAAAAATAAATGAAAAAACTTTAAATTGACGAAATCATTATTATTTTGATGCAGAGTCGATACAAATGAAAATCATCTAGAAACGACAAAAAAGGCAAAAAACAAAAAATGTATGAAAAAATTTTAAATTGACGAAAATATGACTATTTTGATGCAGTGCGATATAAATGAAAATCATCTAGAAACGACAAAAAGGCAAAAAACCAAAAATTTATGAATAAACTTTAAATTGACGAAATCATGATTATTTTGATGCAGAGTCGATACAAATAAAAATCATCTAAAAACGACAAAAAAGGCAAAAAACCAAAAATTTATGAATAAACTTTAAATTGACGAAATCATGATTATTTTGATGCAGAGTCGATACAAATAAAAATCATCTAAAAACGACAAAAAAGGCAAAAAACAAAAAATTTATGAAAAAACTTTAAATTGACGAAATCATGATTATTTTGATGCAGAGTCGATACAAATGAAAATCATCTAGAAACGACAAAAAAGGCAAAAAACAAAAATGTATGAAAAAATTTTAAATTGACGAAAATATGACTATTTTGATGCAGTGCGATATAAATGAAAATCATCTAGAAACGACAAAAAAGGCAAAAAACCAAAAATTTATGAATAAACTTTAAATTGACGAAATCATGATTATTTTGATGCAGAGTCGATACAAATAAAAATCATCTAAAAACGACAAAAAAGGCAAAAAACAAAAAATTTATGAAAAATCTTTAAATTGACGAAATCATGATTATTTTGATGCAGAGTCGATACAAATGAAAATCATCTAGAAACGACAAAAAAGGCAAAAAACAAAAATGTATGAAAAAATTTTAAATTGACGAAAATATGACTATTTTGATGCAGTGCGATATAAATGAAAATCATCTAGAAACGACAAAAAAGGCAAAAAACCAAAAATTTATGAATAAACTTTAAATTGACGAAATCATGATTATTTTGATGCAGAGTCGATACAAATAAAAATCATCTAAAAACGACAAAAAAGGCAAAAAACAAAAAATAAATGAAAAAACTTTAAATTGACGAAATCATGATTATTTTGATGCAGAGTCGATACAAATAAAAATCATCTAAAAACGACAAAAAAGGCAAAAAACAAAAAATTTATGAAAAAACTTTAAATTGACGAAATCATGATTATTTTGATGCAGAGTCGATACAAATGAAAATCATCTAGAAACGACAAAAAAGGCAAAAAACAAAAAATGTATGAAAAAATTTTAAATTGACGAAAATATGACTATTTTGATGCAGTGCGATATAAATGAAAATCATCTAGAAACGACAAAAAAGGCAAAAAACCAAAAATTTATGAATAAACTTTAAATTGACGAAATCATGATTATTTTGATGCAGAGTCGATACAAATAAAAATCATCTAAAAACGACAAAAAAGGCAAAAAACAAAAAATAAATGAAAAAACTTTAAATTGACGAAATCATTATTATTTTGATGCAGAGTCGATACAAATGAAAATCATCTAGAAACGACAAAAAAGGCAAAAAACAAAAAATGTATGAAAAAATTTTAAATTGACGAAAATATGACTATTTTGATGCAGTGCGATATAAATGAAAATCATCTAGAAACGACAAAAAAGGCAAAAAACCAAAAATTTATGAATAAACTTTAAATTGACGAAATCATGATTATTTTGATGCAGAGTCGATACAAATAAAAATCATCTAAAAACGACAAAAAAGGCAAAAAACCAAAAATTTATGAATAAACTTTAAATTGACGAAATCATGATTATTTTGATGCAGAGTCGATACAAATAAAAATCATCTAAAAACGACAAAAAAGGCAAAAAACAAAAAATTTATGAAAAAACTTTAAATTGACGAAATCATGATTATTTTGATGCAGAGTCGATACAAATGAAAATCATCTAGAAACGACAAAAAAGGCAAAAAACAAAAATGTATGAAAAAATTTTAAATTGACGAAAATATGACTATTTTGATGCAGTGTGATATAAATGAAAATCATCTAGAAACGACAAAAAAGGCAAAAAACCAAAAATTTATGAATAAACTTTAAATTGACGAAATCATGATTATTTTGATGCAGAGTCGATACAAATAAAAATCATCTAAAAACGACAAAAAAGGCAAAAAACAAAAAATAAATGAAAAAACTTTAAATTGACGAAATCATGATTATTTTGATGCAGAGTCGATACAAATAAAAATCATCTAAAAACGACAAAAAAGGCAAAAAACAAAAAATTTATGAAAAAACTTTAAATTGACGAAATCATGATTATTTTGATGCAGAGTCGATACAAATGAAAATCATCTAGAAACGACAAAAAAGGCAAAAAACAAAAATGTATGAAAAAATTTTAAATTGACGAAAATATGACTATTTTGATGCAGTGCGATATAAATGAAAATCATCTAGAAACGACAAAAAAGGCAAAAAACCAAAAATTTATGAATAAACTTTAAATTGACGAAATCATGATTATTTTGATGCAGAGTCGATACAAATAAAAATCATCTAAAAACGACAAAAAAAGGCAAAAAACAAAAAATTAATGAAAAAACTTTAAATTGACGAAATCATGATTATTTTGATGCAGAGTCGATACAAATAAAAATCATCTAAAAACGACAAAAAAGGCAAAAAACAAAAAAATAAATGAAAAAACTTTAAATTGACGAAATCATGATTATTTTGATGCAGAGTCGATACAAATGAAAATCATCTAGAAACGACAAAAAAGGCAAAAAACAAAAAATGTATGAAAAAATTTTAAATTGACGAAAATATGACTATTTTGATGCAGTGCGATATAAATGAAAATCATCTAGAAACGACAAAAAAGGCAAAAAACCAAAAATTTATGAATAAACTTTAAATTGACGAAATCATGATTATTTTGATGCAGAGTCGATACAAATAAAAATCATCTAAAAACGACAAAAAAGGCAAAAAACAAAAAATAAATGAAAAAACTTTAAATTGACGAAATCATGATTATTTTGATGCAGAGTCGATACAAATAAAAATCATCTAAAAACGACAAAAAAGGCAAAAAACAAAAAATTTATGAAAAAACTTTAAATTGACGAAATCATGATTATTTTGATGCAGAGTCGATACAAATTAAAATCATCTAGAAACGACAAAAAAGGCAAAAAACAAAAATGTATGAAAAAATTTTAAATTGACGAAAATATGACTATTTTGATGCAGTGCGATATAAATGAAAATCATCTAGAAACGACAAAAAAGGCAAAAAACCAAAAATTTATGAATAAACTTTAAATTGACGAAATCATGATTATTTTGATGCAGAGTCGATACAAATAAAAATCATCTAAAAACGACAAAAAAGGCAAAAAACAAAAAATAAATGAAAAAACTTTAAATTGACGAAATCATGATTATTTTGATGCAGAGTCGATACAAATAAAAATCATCTAAAAACGACAAAAAAGGCAAAAAACAAAAAATTTATGAAAAAACTTTAAATTGACGAAATCATGATTATTTTGATGCAGAGTCGATACAAATGAAAATCATCTAGAAACGACAAAAAAGGCAAAAAACAAAAAATGTATGAAAAAATTTTAAATTGACGAAAATATGACTATTTTGATGCAGTGCGATATAAATGAAAATCATCTAGAAACGACAAAAAAGGCAAAAAACCAAAAATTTATGAATAAACTTTTAAATTGACGAAATCATGATTATTTTGATGCAGAGTCGATACAAATAAAAATCATCTAAAAACGACAAAAAAGGCAAAAAACAAAAAATAAATGAAAAAACTTTAAATTGACGAAATCATGATTATTTTGATGCAGAGTCGATACAAATAAAAATCATCTAAAAACGACAAAAAAGGCAAAAAACAAAAAATTTATGAAAAAACTTTAAATTGACGAAATCATGATTATTTTGATGCAGAGTCGATACAAATGAAAATCATCTAGAAACGACAAAAAAGGCAAAAAACAAAAATGTATGAAAAAATTTTAAATTGACGAAAATATGACTATTTTGATGCAGTGCGATATAAATGAAAATCATCTAGAAACGACAAAAAAGGCAAAAAACAAAAAATGTATGAAAAAATTTTAAATTGACGAAAATATGACTATTTTGATGCAGTGCGATATAAATGAAAATCATCTAGAAACGACAAAAAAGGCAAAAAACCAAAAATTTATGAATAAACTTTAAATTGACGAAATCATGATTATTTTGATGCAGAGTCGATACAAATAAAAATCATCTAAAAACGACAAAAAAGGCAAAAAACAAAAAATAAATGAAAAAACTTTAAATTGACGAAATCATGATTATTTTGATGCAGAGTCGATACAAATAAAAATCATCTAAAAACGACAAAAAAGGCAAAAAACAAAAAATTTATGAAAAAACTTTAAATTGACGAAATCATGATTATTTTGATGCAGAGTCGATACAAATGAAAATCATCTAGAAACGACAAAAAAGGCAAAAAACAAAAATGTATGAAAAAATTTTAAATTGACGAAAATATGACTATTTTGATGCAGTGCGATATAAATGAAAATCATCTAGAAACGACAAAAAAGGCAAAAAACCAAAAATTTATGAATAAACTTTAAATTGACGAAATCATGATTATTTTGATGCAGAGTCGATACAAATAAAAATCATCTAAAAACGACAAAAAAAGGCAAAAAACAAAAAATAAATGAAAAAACTTTAAATTGACGAAATCATGATTATTTTGATGCAGAGTCGATACAATAAAAATCATCTAAAAACGACAAAAAAGGCAAAAAACAAAAAATAAATGAAAAAACTTTAAATTGACGAAATCATGATTATTTTGATGCAGAGTCGATACAAATGAAAATCATCTAGAAACGACAAAAAAGGCAAAAAAACAAAAAATGTATGAAAAAATTTTTAAATTGACGAAAATATGACTATTTTGATGCAGTGCGATATAAATGAAAATCATCTAGAAACGACAAAAAAGGCAAAAAAACCAAAAATTTATGAATAAACTTTAAATTGACGAAATCATGATTATTTTGATGCAGAGTCGATACAAATAAAAATCATCTAAAAACGACAAAAAAGGCAAAAAACAAAAAATAAATGAAAAAACTTTAAATTGACGAAATCATGATTATTTTGATGCAGAGTCGATACAAATAAAAATCATCTAAAAACGACAAAAAAGGCAAAAAACAAAAAATTTATGAAAAAACTTTAAATTGACGAAATCATGATTATTTTGATGCAGAGTCGATACAAATGAAAATCATCTAGAAACGACAAAAAAGGCAAAAAACAAAAAATGTATGAAAAAATTTTAAATTGACGAAAATATGACTATTTTGATGCAGTGCGATATAAATGAAAATCATCTAGAAACGACAAAAAGGCAAAAAACCAAAAATTTATGAATAAACTTTAAATTGACGAAATCATGATTATTTTGATGCAGAGTCGATACAAATAAAAATCATCTAAAAACGACAAAAAAGGCAAAAAACAAAAAATAAATGAAAAAACTTTAAATTGACGAAATCATGATTATTTTGATGCAGAGTCGATACAAATAAAAATCATCTAAAAACGACAAAAAAGGCAAAAAACAAAAAATTTATGAAAAAACTTTAAATTGACGAAATCATGATTATTTTGATGCAGAGTCGATACAAATGAAAATCATCTAGAAACGACAAAAAAGGCAAAAAACAAAAATGTATGAAAAAATTTTAAATTGACGAAAATATGACTATTTTGATGCAGTGCGATATAAATGAAAATCATCTAGAAACGACAAAAAAGGCAAAAAAAACCAAAAATTTATGAATAAACTTTTAAATTGACGAAATCATGATTATTTTGATGCAGAGTCGATACAAATAAAAATCATCTAAAAACGACAAAAAAGGCAAAAAACAAAAAATAAATGAAAAAACTTTAAATTGACGAAATCATGATTATTTTGATGCAGAGTCGATACAAATAAAAATCATCTAAAAACGACAAAAAAGGCAAAAAACAAAAAATTTATGAAAAAACTTTAAATTGACGAAATCATGATTATTTTGATGCAGAGTCGATACAAATGAAAATCATCTAGAAACGACAAAAAAGGCAAAAAACAAAAATGTATGAAAAAATTTTAAATTGACGAAAATATGACTATTTTGATGCAGTGCGATATAAATGAAAATCATCTAGAAACGACAAAAAAGGCAAAAAAAAAAAAATTTATGAATAAACTTTAAATTGACGAAATCATGATTATTTTGATGCAGAGTCGATACAAATAAAAATCATCTAAAAACGACAAAAAAGGCAAAAAACAAAAAATAAATGAAAAAACTTTAAATTGACGAAATCATTATTATTTTGATGCAGAGTCGATACAAATGAAAATCATCTAGAAACGACAAAAAAGGCAAAAAACAAAAAATGTATGAAAAAATTTTAAATTGACGAAAATATGACTATTTTGATGCAGTGCGATATAAATGAAAATCATCTAGAAACGACAAAAAGGCAAAAAACCAAAAATTTATGAATAAACTTTAAATTGACGAAATCATGATTATTTTGATGCAGAGTCGATACAAATAAAAATCATCTAAAAACGACAAAAAAGGCAAAAAACAAAAAATAAATGAAAAAACTTTAAATTGACGAAATCATGATTATTTTGATGCAGAGTCGATACAAATAAAAATCATCTAAAAACGACAAAAAAGGCAAAAAACAAAAAATTTATGAAAAAACTTTAAATTGACGAAATCATGATTATTTTGATGCAGAGTCGATACAAATGAAAATCATCTAGAAACGACAAAAAAGGCAAAAAACAAAAATGTATGAAAAAAATTTTTAAATTGACGAAAATATGACTATTTTGATGCAGTGCGATATAAATGAAAATCATCTAGAAACGACAAAAAAGGCAAAAAACCAAAAATTTATGAATAAACTTTAAATTGACGAAATCATGATTATTTTGATGCAGAGTCGATACAAATAAAAATCATCTAAAAACGACAAAAAAGGCAAAAAACAAAAAATAAATGAAAAAACTTTTAAATTGACGAAATCATGATTATTTTGATGCAGAGTCGATACAAATAAAAATCATCTAAAAACGACAAAAAAGGCAAAAAACAAAAAATAAATGAAAAAACTTTAAATTGACGAAATCATGATTATTTTGATGCAGAGTCGATACAAATGAAAATCATCTAGAAACGACAAAAAAAGGCAAAAAACAAAAAATGTATGAAAAAATTTTAAATTGACGAAATCATGACTATTTTGATGCAGTGCGATATAAATGAAAATCATCTAGAAACGACAAAAAAGGCAAAAAACCAAAAATTTATGAATAAACTTTAAATTGACGAAATCATGATTATTTTGATGCAGAGTCGATACAAATAAAAATCATCTAAAAACGACAAAAAAGGCAAAAAACAAAAAATTTATGAAAAAATTTTAAATTGTCGACATCATGATTATTTTGATGCAGTGCGATATAAATGAAAATCATCTAGAAACGACAAAAAAGGCAAAAAACAAAAAATAAATGAAAAAACTTTAAATTGACGAAATCATGATTATTTTGATGCAGAGTCGATACAAATAAAAATCATCTAAAAACGACAAAAAAGGCAAAAAACAAAAAATAAATGAAAAAACTTTAAATTGACGAAATCATGATTATTTTGATGCAGAGTCGATACAAATAAAAATCATCTAAAAACGACAAAAAAGGCAAAAAACCAAAAATTTATGAATAAACTTTAAATTGACGAAATCATGATTATTTTGATGCAGAGTCGATACAAATAAAAATCATCTAAAAACGACAAAAAAGGCAAAAAACAAAAAATAAATGAAAAAACTTTAAATTGACGAAATCATGATTATTTTGATGCAGAGTCGATACAAATGAAAATCATCTAGAAACGACAAAAAAGGCAAAAAACAAAAAATAAATGAAAAAATTTTAAATTGACGAAAATATGACTATTTTGATGCAGTGCGATATAAATGAAAATCATCTAGAAACGACAAAAAAGGCAAAAAACCAAAAATTTATGAAAAAACTTTAAATTGACGAAATCATGATTATTTTGATGAAGATTCGATACAAATGAAAATCATCTAGAAACGACAAAAAAGGCAAAAAACAAAAAATTTTAAATTTTCGAAATCATGATTATTTTAATGCAGAGTCGATATAAATGAAAATCATCTAGAAACGCCAAAGAATGCTAAAAACAAAAAATAAATGAAAAAACTTTAAATTGACGAAATCATGATTATTTTGATGCAGAGTCGATACAAATGAAAATCATCTAGAAACGACAAAAAAGGCAAAAAACAAATATGTATGAAAAAAAATTTTAAATTGACGAAAATATGACTATTTTGATGCAGTGCGATATAAATGAAAATCATCTAGAAACGACAAAAAAGGCAAAAAACCAAAAATTTATGAATAAACTTTAAATTGACGAAATCATGATTATTTTGATGCAGAGTCGATACAAATAAAAATCATCTAGAAACGACAAAAAGGCAAAAAACCAAAAATTTATGAATAAACTTTAAATTGACGAAATCATGATTATTTTGATGCAGAGTCGATACAAATAAAAATCATCTAAAAACGACAAAAAGGCAAAAAACCAAAAATAAATGAAAAAACTTTAAATTGACGAAATCATGATTATTTTGATGCAGAGTCGATACAAATGAAAATCATCTAGAAACGACAAAAAAGGCAAAAAACAAAAAATGTATGAAAAAATTTTAAATTGACGAAATCATGATTATTTTGATGCAGAGTCGATACAAATAAAAATCATCTAAAAACGACAAAAAAGGCAAAAAACAAATGAAAAAACTTTAAATTGACGAAATCATGATTATTTTGATGCAGAGTCGATACAAATAAAAATCATCTAAAAACGACAAAAAGGCAAAAAACAAAAAATAAATGAAAAAACTTTAAATTGACGAAATCATGATTATTTTGATGCAGAGTCGATACAAATAAAAATCATCTAAAAACGACAAAAAAGGCAAAAAACAAAAAATTTATGAAAAAACTTTAAATTGACGAAATCATGATTATTTTGATGCAGAGTCGATACAAATGAAAATCATCTAGAAACGACAAAAAGGCAAAAAACAAAAATGTATGAAAAAAATTTTAAATTGACGAAAATATGACTATTTTGATGCAGTGCGATATAAATGAAAATCATCTAGAAACGACAAAAAAGGCAAAAAACCAAAAATTTATGAATAAACTTTAAATTGACGAAATCATGATTATTTTGATGCAGAGTCGATACAAATAAAAATCATCTAAAAACGACAAAAAAAGGCAAAAAACAAAAAATAAATGAAAAAACTTTAAATTGACGAAATCATGATTATTTTGATGCAGAGTCGATACAAATAAAAATCATCTAAAAACGACAAAAAAGGCAAAAAACAAAAAATAAATGAAAAAACTTTAAATTGACGAAATCATGATTATTTTGATGCAGAGTCGATACTAATAAAAATCATCTAGAAACGACAAAAAAGGCAAAAAACAAAAAATGTATGAAAAAATTTTAAATTGACGAAAATATGACTATTTTGATGCAGTGCGATATAAATGAAAATCATCTAGAAACGACAAAAAAGGCAAAAAACCAAAAATTTATGAAAAAACTTTAAATTAACGAAATCATGATTATTTTGATGAAGATTCGATACAAATGAAAATCATCTAGAAACGACAAAAAAGGCAAAAAACAAAAAATTTTAAATTTTCGAAATCATGATTATTTTAATGCAGAGTCGATATAAATGAAAATCATCTAGAAACGCCAAAGAATGCTAAAAACAAAAAATAAATGAAAAAACTTTAAATTGACGAAATCATGATTATTTTGATGCAGAGTCGATACAAATGAAAATCATCTAGAAACGACAAAAAAGGCAAAAAACAAAAATGTATGAAAAAATTTTAAATTGACGAAAATATGACTATTTTGATGCAGTGCGATATAAATGAAAATCATCTAGAAACGACAAAAAAGGCAAAAAACCAAAAATTTATGAATAAACTTTAAATTGACGAAATCATGATTATTTTGATGCAGAGTCGATACAAATAAAAATCATCTAAAAACGACAAAAAAGGCAAAAAACAAAAAATAAATGAAAAAACTTTAAATTGACGAAATCATGATTATTTTGATGCAGAGTCGATACAAATAAAAATCATCTAAAAACGACAAAAAAGGCAAAAAACAAAAAATAAATGAAAAAACTTTTAAATTGACGAAATCATGATTATTTTGATGCAGAGTCGATACAAATGAAAATCATCTAAAAACGACAAAAAAGGCAAAAAACAAAAAATAAATGAAAAAACTTTAAATTGACGAAATCATGATTATTTTGATGCAGAGTCGATACAAATGAAAATCATCTAGAAACGACAAAAAAGGCAAAAAACAAAAAATGTATGAAAAAATTTTAAATTGACGAAAATATGACTATTTTGATGCAGTGTGATATAAATGAAAATCATCTAGAAACGACAAAAAGGCAAAAAACCAAAAATTTATGAATAAACTTTAAATTGACGAAATCATGATTATTTTGATGCAGAGTCGATACAAATAAAAATCATCTAAAAACGACAAAAAAGGCAAAAAACAAAAAATTTATGAAAAAACTTTAAATTGACGAAATCATGATTATTTTGATGCAGAGTCGATACAAATGAAAATCATCTAGAAACGACAAAAAAGGCAAAAAACAAAAATGTATGAAAAAATTTTAAATTGACGAAAATATGACTATTTTGATGCAGTGCGATATAAATGAAAATCATCTAGAAACGACAAAAAAGGCAAAAAACAAAAAATAAATGAAAAAACTTTAAATTGACGAAATCATGATTATTTTGATGCAGAGTCGATACAAATAAAAATCATCTAAAAACGACAAAAAAGGCAAAAAACAAAAAACAAATGAAAAAAAACTTTAAATTGACGAAATCATGATTATTTTGATGCAGAGTCGATACAAATAAAAATCATCTAAAAACGACAAAAAAGGCAAAAAACAAAAAATAAATGAAAAAACTTTAAATTGACGAAATCATGATTATTTTGATGCAGAGTCGATACAAATAAAAATTATCTAAAAACGGCAAAAAAAAGGCAAAAAACAAAAATGTATGAAAAAATTTTAAATTGACGAAAATATGACTATTTTGATGCAGTGCGATATAAATGAAAATCATCTAGAAACGACAAAAAAGGCAAAAAACCAAAAATTTATGAATAAACTTTAAATTGACGAAATCATGATTATTTTGATGCAGAGTCGATACAAATAAAAATCATCTAAAAACGACAAAAAAGGCAAAAAACAAAAAATAAATGAAAAAACTTTAAATTGACGAAATCATGATTATTTTGATGCAGAGTCGATACAAATGAAAATCATCTAGAAACGACAAAAAAGGCAAAAAACAAAAAATGTATGAAAAAATTTTAAATTGACGAAAATATGACTATTTTGATGCAGTGTGATATAAATGAAAATCATCTAGAAACGACAAAAAAGGCAAAAAACCAAAAATTTATGAATAAACTTTAAATTGACGAAATCATGATTATTTTGATGCAGAGTCGATACAAATAAAAATCATCTAAAAACGACAAAAAAGGCAAAAAACAAAAAATGTATGAAAAAACTTTAAATTGACGAAATCATGATTATTTTAATGCAGAGTCGATACAAATGAAAATCATCTAGAAACGACAAAAAAGGCAAAAAACAAAAAATGTATGAAAAAATTTTAAATTGACGAAAATATGACTATTTTGATGCAGTGTGATATAAATGAAAATCATCTAGAAACGACAAAAAAGGCAAAAAACCAAAAATTTATGAAAAAACTTTAAATTGACGAAATCATGATTATTTTGATGCAGAGTCGATACAAATGAAAATCATCTAGAAACGACAAAAAAGGCAAAAAACAAAAAATGTATGAAAAAATTTTAAATTGACGAAAATATGACTATTTTGATGCAGTGCGATATAAATGAAAATCATCTAGAAACGACAAAAAAGGCAAAAAACCAAAAATTTATGAATAAACTTTAAATTGACGAAATCATGATTATTTTGATGCAGAGTCGATACAAATAAAAATCATCTAAAAACGACAAAAAAGGCAAAAAACCAAAAATTTATGAATAAACTTTAAATTGACGAAATCATGATTATTTTGATGCAGAGTCGATACAAATAAAAATCATCTAAAAACGACAAAAAAGGCAAAAAACAAAAAATAAATGAAAAAACTTTTAAATTGACGAAATCATGATTATTTTGATGCAGAGTCGATACAAATAAAAATCATCTAGAAACGACAAAAAAGGCTAAAAACAAAAAATGTATGAAAAAATTTTAAATTGACGAAAATATGACTATTTTGATGCAGTGCGATATAAATGAAAATCATCTAGAAACGACAAGAAAGGCAAAAAACCAAAAATTTATGAAAAAACTTTAAATTGACGAAATCATGATTATTTTGATGAAGATTCGATACAAATAAAAATCATCTAGAAACGACAAAAGAGACAAAAAACAAAAAATAAATGAAAAAACTTTTAAATTGACGAAATCATGATTATTTTGATGCAGAGTCGATACAAATGAAAATCATCTAGAAACGACAAAAAAGGCAAAAAACAAAAATGTATGAAAAAATTTTAAATTGACGAAAATATGACTATTTTGATGCAGTGCGATATAAATGAAAATCATCTAGAAACGACAAAAAAGGCAAAAAACCAAAAATTTATGAATAAACTTTAAATTGACGAAATCATGATTATTTTGATGCAGAGTCGATACAAATAAAAATCATCTAAAAACGACAAAAAAGGCAAAAAACAAAAAATTTATGAAAAAACTTTAAATTGACGAAATCATGATTATTTTGATGCAGAGTCGATACAAATGAAAATCATCTAGAAACGAAAAAAAGACAAAAAACAAAAATGTATGAAAAAAATTTTAAATTGACGAAAATATGACTATTTTGATGCAGTGCGATATAAATGAAAATCATCTAGAAACGACAAAAAAGGCAAAAAACCAAAAATTTATGAATAAACTTTAAATTGACGAAATCATGATTATTTTGATGCAGAGTCGATACAAATAAAAATCATCTAAAAACGACAAAAAAAGGCAAAAAACAAAAAATTTATGAAAAAACTTTAAATTGACGAAATCATGATTATTTTGATGCAGAGTCGATACAAATGAAAATCATCTAGAAACGACAAAAAAGGCAAAAAACAAAAATGTATGAAAAAATTTTAAATTGACGAAAATATGACTATTTTGATGCAGTGCGATATAAATGAAAATCATCTAGAAACGACAAAAAAGGCAAAAAACCAAAAATTTATGAATAAACTTTAAATTGACGAAAGCATGATTATTTTGATGCAGAGTCGATACAAATAAAAATCATCTAAAAACGACAAAAAAGGCAAAAAACAAAAAATAAATGAAAAAACTTTAAATTGACGAAATCATGATTATTTTGATGCAGAGTCGATACAAATAAAAATCATCTAAAAACGACAAAAAAGGCAAAAAACAAAAAATAAATGAAAAAACTTTAAATTGACGAAATCATGATTATTTTGATGCAGAGTCGATACAAATGAAAATCATCTAGAAACGACAAAAAAGGCAAAAAACAAAAAATGTATGAAAAAATTTTAAATTGACGAAAATATGACTATTTTGATGCAGTGCGATATAAATGAAAATCATCTAGAAACGACAAAAAAGGCAAAAAACCAAAAATTTATGAATAAACTTTAAATTGACGAAATCATGATTATTTTGATGCAGAGTCGATACAAATAAAAATCATCTAAAAACGACAAAAAAGGCAAAAAACAAAAAAATAAATGAAAAAACTTTAAATTGACGAAATCATGATTATTTTGATGCAGAGTCGATACAAATAAAAATCATCTAGAAACGACAAAAAAGGCAAAAAACAAAAAATGTATGAAAAAATTTTAAATTGACGAAAATATGACTATTTTGATGCAGTGCGATATAAATGAAAATCATCTAGAAACGACAAGAAAGGCAAAAAACCAAAAATTTATGAAAAAACTTTAAATTGACGAAATCATGATTATTTTGATGAAGATTCGATACAAATGAAAATCATCTAGAAACGACAAAAGAGACAAAAAACAAAAAATAAATGAAAAAACTTTAAATTGACGAAATCATGATTATTTTGATGCAGAGTCGATACAAATGAAAATCATCTAGAAACGACAAAAAAGGCAAAAAACAAAAATGTATGAAAAAATTTTAAATTGACGAAAATATGACTATTTTGATGCAGTGCGATATAAATGAAAATCATCTAGAAACGACAAAAAAGGCAAAAAACCAAAAATTTATGAATAAACTTTAAATTGACGAAATCATGATTATTTTGATGCAGAGTCGATACAAATAAAAATCATCTAAAAACGACAAAAAAGGCAAAAAACAAAAAATTTATGAAAAAACTTTAAATTGACGAAATCATGATTATTTTGATGCAGAGTCGATACAAATGAAAATCATCTAGAAACGAAAAAAAAGACAAAAAACAAAAATGTATGAAAAAAATTTTAAATTGACGAAAATATGACTATTTTGATGCAGTGCGATATAAATGAAAATCATCTAGAAACGACAAAAAAGGCAAAAAACCAAAAATTTATGAATAAACTTTTAAATTGACGAAATCATGATTATTTTGATGCAGAGTCGATACAAATAAAAATCATCTAAAAACGACAAAAAAGGCAAAAAACAAAAAATAAATGAAAAAACTTTTAAATTGACGAAATCATGATTATTTTGATGCAGAGTCGATACAAATGAAAATCATCTAGAAACGACAAAAAGGCAAAAAACAAAAAATGTATGAAAAAATTTTAAATTGACGAAAATATGACTATTTTGATGCAGTGCGATATAAATGAAAATCATCTAGAAACGACAAAAAAGGCAAAAAACCAAAAATTTATGAATAAACTTTAAATTGACGAAATCATGATTATTTTGATGCAGAGTCGATACAAATAAAAATCATCTAAAAACGACAAAAAATGCAAAAAACCAAAAATTTATGAATAAACTTTAAATTGACGAAATCATGATTATTTTGATGCAGAGTCGATACAAATAAAAATTATCTAAAAACGGCAAAAAAAAGGCAAAAAACAAAAATGTATGAAAAAATTTTAAATTGACGAAAATATGACTATTTTGATGCAGTGCGATATAAATGAAAATCATCTAGAAACGACAAAAAAGGCAAAAAACCAAAAATTTATGAATAAACTTTAAATTGACGAAATCATGATTATTTTGATGCAGAGTCGATACAAATAAAAATCATCTAAAAACGACAAAAAAGGCAAAAAACAAAAAATAAATGAAGAAACTTTAAATTGACGAAATCATGATTATTTTGATGCAGAGTCGATACAAATAAAAATCATCTAAAAACGACAAAAAAGGCAAAAAACAAAAAATAAATGAAAAAACTTTAAATTGACGAAATCATGATTATTTTGATGCAGAGTCGATACAAATGAAAATCATCTAGAAACGACAAAAAAGGCAAAAAACAAAAAATGTATGAAAAAATTTTAAATTGACGAAAATATGACTATTTTGATGCAGTGCGATATAAATGAAAATCATCTAGAAACGACAAAAAAGGCAAAAAACCAAAAATTTATGAATAAACTTTAAATTGACGAAATCATGATTATTTTGATGCAGAGTCGATACAAATAAAAATCATCTAAAAACGACAAAAAAGGCAAAAAACAAAAAATAAATGAAAAAACTTTAAATTGACGAAATCATGATTATTTTGATGCAGAGTCGATACAAATGAAAATCATCTAGAAACGGCAAAAAAGGCAAAAAACAAAAAATGTATGAAAAAATTTTAAATTGACGAAATCATGATTATTTTGATGCAGTGCGATATAAATGAAAATCATCTAGAAACGACAAAAAGGCAAAAAACCAAAAATTTATGAAAAAACTTTAAATTGACGAAATCATGATTATTTTGATGAAGATTCGATACAAATGAAAATCATCTAGAAACGACAAAAAAGGCAAAAAACAAAAAATAAATGAAAAAACTTTAAATTGACGAAATCATGATTATGATTATTTTGATGCAGAGTCGATACAAATAAAAATCATCTAAAAACGACAAAAAAGGCAAAAAACAAAAAATAAATGAAAAAAACTTTAAATTGACGAAATCATGATTATTTTGATGCAGAGTCGATACAAATGAAAATCATCTAGAAACGACAAAAAAGGCAAAAAACAAAAATGTATGAAAAAATTTTAAATTGACGAAAATATGACTATTTTGATGCAGTGCGATATAAATGAAAATCATCTAGAAACGACAAAAAAGGCAAAAAACCAAAAATTTATGAATAAACTTTAAATTGACGAAATCATGATTATTTTGATGCAGAGTCGATACAAATAAAAATCATCTAAAAACGACAAAAAAGGCAAAAAACCAAAAATTTATGAATAAACTTTAAATTGACGAAATCATGATTATTTTGATGCAGAGTCGATACAAATAAAAATCATCTAAAAACGACAAAAAAGGCAAAAAACAAAAAATAAATGAAAAAACTTTAAATTGACGAAATCATGATTATTTTGATGCAGAGTCGATACAAATAAAAATCATCTAGAAACGACAAAAAAGGCAAAAAACAAAAAATGTATGAAAAAATTTTAAATTGACGAAAATATGACTATTTTGATGCAGTGCGATATAAATGAAAATCATCTAGAAACGACAAGAAAGGCAAAAAACCAAAAATTTATGAAAAAACTTTAAATTGACGAAATCATGATTATTTTGATGAAGATTCGATACAAATGAAAATCATCTAGAAACGACAAAAGAGGCAAAAAACAAAAAATAAATGAAAAAACTTTAAATTGACGAAATCATGATTATTTTGATGCAGAGTCGATACAAATGAAAATCATCTAGAAACGACAAAAAAGGCAAAAAACAATAATGTATGAAAAAATTTTAAATTGACGAAAATATGACTATTTTGATGCAGTGCGATATAAATGAAAATCATCTAGAAACGACAAAAAAGGCAAAAAACCAAAAATTTATGAATAAACTTTAAATTGACGAAATCATGATTATTTTGATGCAGAGTCGATACAAATAAAAATCATCTAAAAACGACAAAAAAGGCAAAAAACAAAAAATTTATGAAAAAACTTTAAATTGACGAAATCATGATTATTTTGATGCAGAGTCGATACAAATGAAAATCATCTAGAAACGAAAAAAAAAGACAAAAAACAAAAATGTATGAAAAAATTTTAAATTGACGAAAATATGACTATTTTGATGCAGTGCGATATAAATGAAAATCATCTAGAAACGACAAAAAAGGCAAAAAACCAAAAATTTATGAATAAACTTTAAATTGACGAAATCATGATTATTTTGATGCAGAGTCGATACAAATAAAAATCATCTAAAAACGACAAAAAAGGCAAAAAACAAAAAATAAATGAAAAAAACTTTAAATTGACGAAATCATGATTATTTTGATGCAGAGTCGATACAAATGAAAATCATCTAGAAACGACAAAAAAGGCAAAAAACAAAAAATGTATGAAAAAATTTTAAATTGACGAAAATATGACTATTTTGATGCAGTGCGATATAAATGAAAATCATCTAGAAACGACAAAAAGGCAAAAAACCAAAAATTTATGAATAAACTTTAAATTGACGAAATCATGATTATTTTGATGCAGAGTCGATACAAATAAAAATCATCTAAAAACGACAAAAAAGGCAAAAAACCAAAACTTTATGAATAAACTTTAAATTGACGAAATCATGATTATTTTGATGCAGAGTCGATACAAATAAAAATCATCTAAAAACGACAAAAAAGGCAAAAAACAAAAAATAAATGAAAAAACTTTAAATTGACGAAGTCATGATTATTTTGATGCAGAGTCGATACAAATAAAAATCATCTAGAAACGACAAAAAAGGCAAAAAACAAAAAATGTATGAAAAAATTTTAAATTGACGAAAATATGACTATTTTGATGCAGTGCGATATAAATGAAAATCATCTAGAAACGACAAGAAAGGCAAAAAACCAAAAATTTATGAAAAAACTTTAAATTGACGAAATCATGATTATTTTGATGAAGATTCGATACAAATGAAAATCATCTAGAAACGACAAAAGAGGCAAAAAACAAAAAATAAATGAAAAAAACTTTAAATTGACGAAATCATGATTATTTTGATGCAGATTCGATACAAATGAAAATCATCTAGAAACGACAAAAAAGGCAAAAAACAAAAATGTATGAAAAAATTTTAAATTGACGAAAATATGACTATTTTGATGCAGTGCGATATAAATGAAAATCATCTAGAAACGACAAAAAAGGCAAAAAACCAAAAATTTATGAATAAACTTTAAATTGACGAAATCATGATTATTTTGATGCAGAGTCGATACAAATAAAAATCATCTAAAAACGACAAAAAAGGCAAAAAACAAAAAATAAATGAAAAAACTTTAAATTGACGAAATCATGATTATTTTGATGCAGAGTCGATACAAATAAAAATCATCTAAAAACGACAAAAAAGGCAAAAAACAAAAAATTTATGAAAAAACTTTAAATTGACGAAATCATGATTATTTTGATGCAGATTCGATACAAATGAAAATCATCTAGAAACGACAAAAAAGGCAAAAAACAAAAATGTATGAAAAAATTTTAAATTGACGAAAATATGACTATTTTGATGCAGTGCGATATAAATGAAAATCATCTAGAAACGACAAAAAAGGCAAAAAACCAAAAATTTATGAATAAACTTTAAATTGACGAAATCATGATTATTTTGATGCAGAGTCGATACAAATAAAAATCATCTAAAAACGACAAAAAAGGCAAAAAACAAAAAATAAATGAAAAAACTTTAAATTGACGAAATCATGATTATTTTGATGCAGAGTCGATACAAATAAAAATCATCTAAAAACGACAAAAAAGGCAAAAAACAAAAAATTTATGAAAAAACTTTAAATTGACGAAATCATGATTATTTTGATGCAGATTCGATACAAATGAAAATCATCTAGAAACGACAAAAAAGGCAAAAAACAAAAAATGTATGAAAAAATTTTAAATTGACGAAAATATGACTATTTTGATGCAGTGCGATATAAATGAAAATCATCTAGAAACGACAAAAAAGGCAAAAAACCAAAAATTTATGAATAAACTTTAAATTGACGAAATCATGATTATTTTGATGCAGAGTCGATACAAATAAAAATCATCTAAAAACGACAAAAAAGGCAAAAAACAAAAAATAAATGAAAAAACTTTAAATTGACGAAATCATGATTATTTTGATGCAGAGTCGATACAAATAAAAAATTATCTAAAAACGGCAAAAAAAAGGCAAAAAACAAAAATGTATGAAAAAATTTTAAATTGACGAAAATATGACTATTTTGATGCAGTGCGATATAAATGAAAATCATCTAGAAACGACAAAAAAGGCAAAAAACCAAAAATTTTTGAATAAACTTTAAATTGACGAAATCATGATTATTTTGATGCAGAGTCGATACAAATAAAAATCATCTAAAAACGACAAAAAAGGCAAAAAACAAAAAATAAATGAAAAAACTTTAAATTGACGAAATCATGATTATTTTGATGCAGAGTCGATACAAATAAAAATCATCTAAAAACGACAAAAAAGGCAAAAAACAAAAAATAAATGAAAAAACTTTAAATTGACGAAATCATGATTATTTTGATGCAGAGTCGATACAAATGAAAATCATCTAGAAACGACAAAAAAGGCAAAAAACAAAAAATGTATGAAAAAATTTTAAATTGACGAAAATATGACTATTTTGATGCAGTGTGATATAAATGAAAATCATCTAGAAACGACAAAAAAGGCAAAAAACCAAAAATTTATGAATAAACTTTAAATTGACGAAATCATGATTATTTTGATGCAGAGTCGATACAAATAAAAATCATCTAAAAACGACAAAAAAGGCAAAAAACAAAAAATAAATGAAAAAACTTTAAATTGACGAAATCATGATTATTTTGATGCAGAGTCGATACAAATGAAAATCATCTAGAAACGGCAAAAAAGGCAAAAAACAAAAAATGTATGAAAAAATTTTAAATTGACGAAATCATGATTATTTTGATGCAGTGCGATATAAATGAAAATCATCTAGAAACGACAAAAAAGGCAAAAAACCAAAAATTTATGAAAAAACTTTAAATTGACGAAATCATGATTATTTTGATGAAGATTCGATACAAATGAAAATCATCTAGAAACGACAAAAAAGGCAAAAAACAAAAAATAAATGAAAAAACTTTAAATTGACGAAATCATGATTATGATTATTTTGATGCAGAGTCGATACAAATAAAAATCATCTAAAAACGACAAAAAAGGCAAAAAACAAAAAATAAATGAAAAAACTTTAAATTGACGAAATCATGATTATTTTGATGCAGAGTCGATACAAATGAAAATCATCTAGAAACGACAAAAAAGGCAAAAAACAAAAAATGTATGAAAAAATTTTAAATTGACGAAAATATGACTATTTTGATGCAGTGCGATATAAATGAAAATCATCTAGAAACGACAAAAAAGGCAAAAAACCAAAAATTAATGAATAAACTTTAAATTGACGAAATCATGATTATTTTGATGCAGAGTCGATACAAATAAAAATCATCTAAAAACGACAAAAAAGGCAAAAAACCAAAAATTTATGAATAAACTTTAAATTGACGAAATCATGATTATTTTGATGCAGAGTCGATACAAATAAAAATCATCTAAAAACGACAAAAAAGGCAAAAAACAAAAAATAAATGAAAAAACTTTAAATTGACGAAATCATGATTATTTTGATGCAGAGTCGATACAAATAAAAATCATCTAGAAACGACAAAAAAGGCAAAAAACAAAAAATGTATGAAAAAATTTTAAATTGACGAAAATATGACTATTTTGATGCAGTGCGATATAAATGAAAATCATCTAGAAACGACAAGAAAGGCAAAAAACCAAAAATTTATGAAAAAACTTTAAATTGACGAAATCATGATTATTTTGATGAAGATTCGATACAAATGAAAATCATCTAGAAACGACAAAAGAGGCAAAAAACAAAAAATAAATGAAAAAACTTTAAATTGACGAAATCATGATTATTTTGATGCAGAGTCGATACAAATGAAAATCATCTAGAAACGACAAAAAAGGCAAAAAACAAAAATGTATGAAAAAATTTTAAATTGACGAAAATATGACTATTTTGATGCAGTGCGATATAAATGAAAATCATCTAGAAACGACAAAAAAGGCAAAAAACCAAAAATTTATGAATAAACTTTAAATTGACGAAATCATGATTATTTTGATGCAGAGTCGATACAAATAAAAATCATCTAAAAACGACAAAAAAGGCAAAAAACAAAAAATTTATGAAAAAACTTTAAATTGACGAAATCATGATTATTTTGATGCAGAGTCGATACAAATGAAAATCATCTAGAAACGAAAAAAAAGACAAAAAACAAAAATGTATGAAAAAATTTTAAATTGACGAAAATATGACTATTTTGATGCAGTGCGATATAAATGAAAATCATCTAGAAACGACAAAAAAGGCAAAAAACCAAAAATTTATGAATAAACTTTAAATTGACGAAATCATGATTATTTTGATGCAGAGTCGATACAAATAAAAATCATCTAAAAACGACAAAAAAGGCAAAAAACAAAAAATTTATGAAAAAACTTTAAATTGACGAAATCATGATTATTTTGATGCAGAGTCGATACAAATGAAAATCATCTAGAAACGACAAAAAAGGCAAAAAACAAAAATGTATGAAAAAATTTTAAATTGACGAAAATATGACTATTTTGATGCAGTGCGATATAAATGAAAATCATCTAGAAACGACAAAAAAAGGCAAAAAACCAAAAATTTATGAATAAACTTTAAATTGACGAAATCATGATTATTTTGATGCAGAGTCGATACAAATAAAAATCATCTAAAAACGACAAAAAAGGCAAAAAACAAAAAATAAATGAAAAAACTTTAAATTGACGAAATCATGATTATTTTGATGCAGAGTCGATACAAATAAAAATCATCTAAAAACGACAAAAAAGGCAAAAAACAAAAAATTTATGAAAAAACTTTAAATTGACGAAATCATGATTATTTTGATGCAGAGTCGATACAAATGAAAATCATCTAGAAACGACAAAAAAGGCAAAAAACAAAAAATGTATGAAAAAATTTTAAATTGACGAAAATATGACTATTTTGATGCAGTGCGATATAAATGAAAATCATCTAGAAACGACAAAAAAGGCAAAAAACCAAAAATTTATGAATAAACTTTAAATTGACGAAATCATGATTATTTTGATGCAGAGTCGATACAAATAAAAATCATCTAAAAACGACAAAAAAGGCAAAAAACAAAAAATAAATGAAAAAACTTTAAATTGACGAAATCATTATTATTTTGATGCAGAGTCGATACAAATGAAAATCATCTAGAAACGACAAAAAAGGCAAAAAACAAAAAATGTATGAAAAAATTTTAAATTGACGAAAATATGACTATTTTGATGCAGTGCGATATAAATGAAAATCATCTAGAAACGACAAAAAAGGCAAAAAACCAAAAATTTATGAATAAACTTTAAATTGACGAAATCATGATTATTTTGATGCAGAGTCGATACAAATAAAAATCATCTAAAAACGACAAAAAAGGCAAAAAACAAAAAATAAATGAAAAAACTTTAAATTGACGAAATCATGATTATTTTGATGCAGAGTCGATACAAATAAAAATCATCTAAAAACGACAAAAAAGGCAAAAAACAAAAAATTTATGAAAAAACTTTAAATTGACGAAATCATGATTATTTTGATGCAGAGTCGATACAAATGAAAATCATCTAAAAACGACAAAAAAGGCAAAAAACAAAAAATTAATGAAAAAACTTTAAATTGACGAAATCATGATTATTTTGATGCAGAGTCGATACAAATAAAAATCATCTAAAAACGACAAAAAAGGCAAAAAACAAAAAATAAATGAAAAAACTTTAAATTGACGAAATCATGATTATTTTGATGCAGAGTCGATACAAATGAAAATCATCTAGAAACGACAAAAAAGGCAAAAAACAAAAAATGTATGAAAAAATTTTAAATTGACGAAAATATGACTATTTTGATGCAGTGCGATATAAATGAAAATCATCTAGAAACGACAAAAAAGGCAAAAAACCAAAAATTTATGAATAAACTTTAAATTGACGAAATCATGATTATTTTGATGCAGAGTCGATACAAATAAAAATCATCTAAAAACGACAAAAAAGGCAAAAAACAAAAAATAAATGAAAAAACTTTAAATTGACGAAATCATGATTATTTTGATGCAGAGTCGATACAAATAAAAATCATCTAAAAACGACAAAAAAGGCAAAAAACAAAAAATTTATAAAAAAAACTTTAAATTGACGAAATCATGATTATTTTGATGCAGAGTCGATACAAATGAAAATCATCTAGAAACGACAAAAAAAGGCAAAAAACAAAAAAAATGTATGAAAAAATTTTAAATTGACGAAAATATGACTATTTTGATGCAGTGCGATATAAATGAAAATCATCTAGAAACGACAAAAAAGGCAAAAAACCAAAAATTTATGAATAAACTTTAAATTGACGAAATCATGATTATTTTGATGCAGAGTCGATACAAATAAAAATCATCTAAAAACGACAAAAAAGGCAAAAAACAAAAAATAAATGAAAAAACTTTAAATTGACGAAATCATGATTATTTTGATGCAGAGTCGATACAAATAAAAATCATCTAAAAACGACAAAAAAGGCAAAAAACAAAAAATTTATGAAAAAACTTTAAATTGACGAAATCATGATTATTTTGATGCAGAGTCGATACAAATGAAAATCATCTAGAAACGACAAAAAAGGCAAAAAACAAAAATGTATGAAAAAATTTTAAATTGACGAAAATATGACTATTTTGATGCAGTGCGATATAAATGAAAATCATCTAGAAACGACAAAAAAGGCAAAAAACCAAAAATTTATGAATAAACTTTAAATTGACGAAATCATGATTATTTTGATGCAGAGTCGATACAAATAAAAATCATCTAAAAACGACAAAAAAGGCAAAAAACAAAAAATTTATAAAAAAACTTTAAATTGACGAAATCATGATTATTTTGATGCAGAGTCGATACAAATGAAAATCATCTAGAAACGACAAAAAAGGCAAAAAACAAAAAATGTATGAAAAAATTTTAAATTGACGAAAATATGACTATTTTGATGCAGTGCGATATAAATGAAAATCATCTAGAAACGACAAAAAAGGCAAAAAAACCAAAAATTTATGAATAAACTTTAAATTGACGAAATCATGATTATTTTGATGCAGAGTCGATACAAATAAAAATCATCTAAAAACGACAAAAAAGGCAAAAAACAAAAAATAAATGAAAAAACTTTAAATTGACGAAATCATGATTATTTTGATGCAGAGTCGATACAAATAAAAATCATCTAAAAACGACAAAAAAGGCAAAAAACAAAAAATTTATGAAAAAACTTTAAATTGACGAAATCATGATTATTTTGATGCAGAGTCGATACAAATGAAAATCATCTAGAAACGACAAAAAAGGCAAAAAACAAAAATGTATGAAAAAATTTTAAATTGACGAAAATATGACTATTTTGATGCAGTGCGATATAAATGAAAATCATCTAGAAACGACAAAAAAGGCAAAAAACCAAAAATTTATGAATAAACTTTAAATTGACGAAATCATGATTATTTTGATGCAGAGTCGATACAAATAAAAATCATCTAAAAACGACAAAAAAGGCAAAAAACAAAAAATAAATGAAAAAACTTTAAATTGACGAAATCATGATTATTTTGATGCAGAGTCGATACAAATAAAAATCATCTAAAAACGACAAAAAAGGCAAAAAAAAAAATTTATGAAAAAACTTTAAATTGACGAAATCATGATTATTTTGATGCAGAGTCGATACAAATGAAAATCATCTAGAAACGACAAAAAAGGCAAAAAACAAAAAATGTATGAAAAAATTTTAAATTGACGAAAATATGACTATTTTGATGCAGTGCGATATAAATGAAAATCATCTAGAAACGACAAAAAAGGCAAAAAACCAAAAATTTATGAATAAACTTTAAATTGACGAAATCATGATTATTTTGATGCAGAGTCGATACAAATAAAAATCATCTAAAAACGACAAAAAAGGCAAAAAACAAAAAATAAATGAAAAAACTTTAAATTGACGAAATCATGATTATTTTGATGCAGAGTCGATACAAATAAAAATTATCTAAAAACGGCAAAAAAAAGGCAAAAAACAAAAATGTATGAAAAAATTTTAAATTGACGAAAATATGACTATTTTGATGCAGTGCGATATAAATGAAAATCATCTAGAAACGACAAAAAGGCAAAAAACCAAAAATTTATGAATAAACTTTAAATTGACGAAATCATGATTATTTTGATGCAGAGTCGATACAAATAAAAATCATCTAAAAACGACAAAAAAGGCAAAAAACAAAAAATAAATGAAAAAACTTTAAATTGACGAAATCATGATTATTTTGATGCAGAGTCGATACAAATAAAAATCATCTAAAAACGACAAAAAAGGCAAAAAACAAAAAATAAATGAAAAAACTTTAAATTGACGAAATCATGATTATTTTGATGCAGAGTCGATACAAATGAAAATCATCTAGAAACGACAAAAAAGGCAAAAAACAAAAAATGTATGAAAAAATTTTAAATTGACGAAAATATGACTATTTTGATGCAGTGTGATATAAATGAAAATCATCTAGAAACGACAAAAAAGGCAAAAAACCAAAAATTTATGAATAAACTTTAAATTGACGAAATCATGATTATTTTGATGCAGAGTCGATACAAATAAAAATCATCTAAAAACGACAAAAAAGGCAAAAAACAAAAAATAAATGAAAAAACTTTAAATTGACGAAATCATGATTATTTTGATGCAGAGTCGATACAAATGAAAATCATCTAGAAACGGCAAAAAAGGCAAAAAACAAAAAATGTATGAAAAAATTTTAAATTGACGAAATCATGATTATTTTGATGCAGTGCGATATAAATGAAAATCATCTAGAAACGACAAAAAAGGCAAAAAACCAAAAATTTATGAAAAAACTTTAAATTGACGAAATCATGATTATTTTGATGAAGATTCGATACAAATGAAAATCATCTAGAAACGACAAAAAGGCAAAAAACAAAAAATAAATGAAAAAACTTTAAATTGACGAAATCATGATTATGATTATTGAAAAATCACAGAACGACAAAGAAAAAACAAAAATGTATAAAATTTTAAATGGCGAAAATACTATTTTGAAAAAAATCATAAAACACAAAAGCAAAAAACCAAAAATTTATAATATTTAATTAATTTTGATGCAGAGTCGATACAAATAAAAATCATCTAAAAACGACAAAAAAGGCAAAAACAAAAATAAATGAAAAAACTTTAAATTGACGAAATCATGTTATTTTGATGCAGAGTCGATACAAATAAAAATCATCTAAAAACGACAAAAAAGGCAAAAAACAAAAAATTTATGAAAAAACTTTAAATTGACGAAATCATGATTATTTTTGATGCAGAGTCGATACGAAATGAAAATCATCTAGAAACGACAAAAAAGGCAAAAAACAAAAAATGTATGAAAAAATTTTAAATTGGCGAAAATATGACTATTTTGATGCAGTGCGATATAAATGAAAATCATCTAGAAACGACAAAAAAGGCAAAAAACCAAAAATTTATGAATAAACTTTAAATTGACGAAATCATGATTATTTTGATGCAGAGTCGATACAAATAAAAATCATCTAAAAACGACAAAAAAGGCAAAAAACAAAAAATAAATGAAAAAACTTTAAATTGACGAAATCATGATTATTTTGATGCAGAGTCGATACAAATAAAAATCATCTAAAAACGACAAAAAAGGCAAAAAACAAAAAATTTATGAAAAAACTTTTAAATTGACGAAATCATGATTATTTTGATGCAGAGTCGATACAAATGAAAATCATCTAGAAACGACAAAAAAGAGGCAAAAAACAAAAAAATTATGAAAAAATTTTTAAATTGACGAAAATATGACTATTTTGATGCAGTGCGATATAAATGAAAAATCATCTAGAAACGACAAAAAAGGCAAAAAACAAAAAAAATATATGAATAAACTTTAAATTGACGAAATCATGATTATTTTGATGCAGGAGTCGATATAAATAAAAATCATCTAAAAACGACAAAAAAAGGCAAAAAATAAATGAAAAAACTTTTTAAATTGACGAAATCATGATTATTTTGATGGAGAGTCGATACAAATAAAAATTATCTAAAAACGGCAAAAAAAGGGCAAAA
>JAEIGM010000342.1:0-37205 GCA_018903735.1 Drosophila cardini | reverse complement strand
TGTCGCTTCAATATGCCATATCCCCCAATGCCACAGACTGAAATATTGTATCCATTGGAGGAGGGGCCAAATCAAACTGTAGTAGTCATAAAATGTGTGGAAGAATATCAGAGAGCTTTTTAGGTTGCTCCGTTACGGATGCTGAAAACTGAACAGCTAAATGATTTTAATTATTTTTTGTCAAAGTTAGATGTGGATTATACTAACTATAGTTATGCTTTGCGTCTCTAGCTCTAACAAAACCGCAAATATTTCTTAAACGAAAATATTCCGACAAAATGTTAAATGCATATAACAAAGACATATTAAAACTGCATAAAGCTAATATGGATATCCAACTTTATCCTAGATGCTTATGCCTGCTGTAGTTATATAATAAACTACATAAATAAGTCAAACAGAGGAGTATCTAAGCTGTTACGTGAAGTAATGTCAGAAATAAATTCAAACAATTTCTCAGTTAAACAAAACTGCAACATATTGGAAATAAATTTATTAATGGCACTGAAATATCTGCCCAAGAGGCATCTTATAATATTTTGGGACTTCACATGTCTGAGGCAAGTCGTGGTGACATTTTTATTAACACCTCTCATCCAGATCAAAGGGTTCGAATGGTGAAATCCAAAAAGGATTTGGAGAGACTCCCCCATGATTCGAATGATATTTTTGTACCAAGTATGATAGATCATTACATGGAAAGACCGTCTCAATTGGAGAATGTGTGTCTAGCTGATTTCTTTGCTTTATACAAATACTCTAAGTCCACTAATAATAGGGCAACTGATGAAAGAGAAGAGTATGCTGAAAATGATGAAGACGAAGGCGACAATGACTTCACAGTTAGTCATCCCTTAATTATGCACAGTGGAAGGGGATCATTGAAGCAAAGAAAAAATCCACTCATTTTGCGGTGGAGAAGGTTCAGCATTAATACATCTAGATCGGATTACTTTAGGGAACTAATTATGCTTTTTTATCCTTGGCGAAACGAGGAAAGTGAGCTACTTAGCAATGACAATGAAAACACATACAATACCCACAAACAATATATCTCAGTTTCTACGCGTCTTAGAAGAATTTCAAGAGGGAAGTAATTCAAATAACGCAGAAGAAGATATTCCGGCTTCTCAGGTATTAGACGATGAATTTAGAGGGTTTGCCATTCCAGAAGTTGGACAAAATGTTAATATTTTTAATGACACAAGAAGAACCCGGGAAAATACTTCTGAAGACAACACTATCTGAATGATAAAACTACCAGCAGTGATTCCTCATAATGACCTTCAATCGATGATACGATCACTTAACCACAAACAACGTCAATATTATGCTCATGTCATGAACAGCATGAATGCAAAGCAGATATTTTATGAATACGTGGGAGGAGGAGCTGGAGTTGGCAAAAGGCGACTGATATCAGCGATATATCAATCGCTAATTTTAAGGACGGGCAGCAGAGCTGGTATTAATCCTGATACGCCGAAAGTACTACTCTGTGCACCAACTGGAAAAGCAGCATTCGGAATTGGAGGGCTCACACTTCACTCATTATTCTCTCTTCCAGTTAATCAGTCTTCGAGTGAGTTAAGACCTCTAAGCAACGATGTTGTAAATTCAATGCACGCAAGCCTGATGGATGTTAACCTTATCATTATTGATGAAATATCAATGGTAGGTGCAAATATGTTGTCACAGATAGATTTGCGTCTTAAGCAAATTTTTCGAAATAATATGTATTTTGGAGGAATTTCAATTTTAGCTTTCGGTGATTTTAAGCAACTTTCTCCAGTTGGCGACAGGTGGATTTTTTCTGCAATTACGCGAGATGCCTACAGTGCTATTGTCGGACCAGCATTATGGAATTTATTTAAGTACTTTGAATTAACAGAAATTATGCGGCAACGTGAGGATCGTGACTTTGCTTTAGCATTAAATAATATGTCAGAAGGCAAGATGACCAATGCGAATAAGCAATTAATTAAGCAAAGAGTAGTTCCGGTAAGGGAAACAAATAACATCCCCAGCGAAGCTATAAGACTATTTTATTCAAATGATAAAGTAAATCAATATAATATGATCAGACTGGCACAAATTGATACAGAAGAATTTAGGTCAACAGCTAAGGATGCTATAAAATCCACATCAATACCTGAGAGGGATAGGCTTAAATACATAGAAAGTGTGAAAGAATTTAAAACATCCGAAACTCAAGGACTTCCATACATGCTTCTGCTGAAAGCCACGGCTAAATATATGATTACCGCAAATATTGATACAAATGATGGACTAGTTAATGGAGCAAGCGGGCAACTTATGCAAATAGACCATGTTACTAGCGGATCAAATGAGTCAATTTCCACACTATGGCTTCGATTTACTGACCCAAATGTGGGAGCTCAAGCGCGCTCTAAAAAGCCACATCTACACAATGCTGATTGGACCCCAATTGAAAAAACTATTAGGACTTTTCAATACAAGCGAAATATGCAGGTATCGATTGAACGATATCAATTTCCAGTGGTTCCTGCCGAGGCAATTACTATACACAAGAGCCAAGGGGCAACTTACAATAAGGTTGTTGTCAATTTGGATAACAACATACCGCGACCGGCATTATACGTTGCCTGTAGTAGAGCAACTAGCGCGTCGGGGCTTTATTTAATAGGTGATTTTAAAGCTCCCAGAGAGATTTCCTCAAATGATCCAGTGTACATTGAGTTACAAAAGCTTAGAGGTGAGAAGAAATTATTTACGCACCATCAGCTGATATTGAATAGAACGGAGCAAAACACTTTGTTATATTTCCATAATATTCAAGGGTTACTGAATCATAGATTAGATATTTTAAATGATTCTATAGTAACATCAGCTGATGTTTTATGTTTTGTTGAGTCTTGGACAACAGAAAACAGGCAATATTGTATAGATGGCTACGAAATTTTAGGCAGGATTAATGCCAGACCATACACTGGAACACGCACTAGTAGAAGACCATCAGCTGGGATAGTTGTTTATGTAAAGCCTCACATTATCCCAAATGCTGAAATATTAAATATTGTAAACATTAGTCAAGAAACTAGTGCGGAAGAATACAATAAAGTATGCCAGATTCTTACTTTAAAGCACTTGGATGTGACATATATAATTGTTTATAGAAATCCATCATTTCCAATTTCAGATTTTCGAACGATATTTCTCGAGACTTCACAGCGTGCTATGCATAGTAGAAGTAGGCAAATAATTGTTTTAGGTGATTTCAATATATGTCGGGCTACCAATAAGGATCAGTTAGAAGCTAGACTCAATGAAATGGGTATTTCGTCTCTTTTAAATGGTGTTAGTACAACAAAAGATTTGACCGAAATCGATTGGGTTTTTTCTACCAATGGGATAAGCGGTATACAGGCTACAATTTATGAAGCGACATATAGTCACCATGATGGGATATTTGTTTCCTATAATTAGGATTTTGTCATTAATTTACAATTTCTTATGTTTTTATTACAGTATAAATAAACATTATTTTTTTTTTAATTGTAATATATTGAATATATATGTAGTATGTATATATAAATTTGTTAAGTTTGAGTCACATAAAAAATCTACTGTTTAAAAAATAAAGTAAATATCGATTTAATTCAATGATAAAAATAAAAATAGTTTTTATCAATTTACAAATAAAATGTTTTCACGCTGCAAGGGTATTTAATCTTCGGCGAGCCGAAGATAACCGTTTTTTCTTGTTATACCCTTGCAGAGGGTATATTAATTTTGTCACGAAGTTTGTAACGCATTGAAGGAGGCATCTCCGACCCCATAAAGTATATATATAGTCTTGATCAGCATCAACAGGCGAGTCGATATAGCCATGTCCGTCTGTCTGTCCGTCTGTCCGTCTGTTTCTATGCGAACTAGTCTCTCAGTTTTAAAGCTATCTTGATGAAACTTGGTACAGATGTGTATTCTCTCTGCAGGCAGATCATTTGTTAAAATCGGCCGGATCGGATGACTATATCATATAGCCCCCCATAGGAACAATCGGTTGCAAAAAAATATTTTTTTGAGCTATTTCAACCAAATTAAGCCTATATGCATTTAGTACCAAATCCCATGTGCAAACCAAATTTCATCCGAATCGGACCACTATATCATATAGCTGCCATAGGAACAATCGGTTGAAAATGATGAAAATGCCTAGTATGAAAATTTTCAGTGTCGATTGAGCAATTTCAACCAAACTCACGCCATAAACATTTGCTATCATTCTCCAGCTGTTGACCAAATTTCATTAGGATCGAACCACTATATCATATAGCTGCCATAGGAACAATCGGTTCAAAGGCTTAGTATGAAAATTTTTAATGTCTATTGATCGATTTCAACCAAATTCACGCAGTACGCATAAGCTATCATTCCCTATATGCTGACCAAATTTCATCCAAATCGGAGTACTATATCATATAGCTTCCATAGGAACAATCGGTTGATAATGATGAAAATGCCTAGTATGAAAATATTCAGTGTCGATTGAGCGATTTCAACCAAACTCACGCCATAAACATTTGCTATCATTCCCTAGCTGTTGACCAAATTTCATTCGGATCGAACCACTATATCATATAGCTGCCATAGGAACAATCAGTTTAAAGGCATGGTATGAAAATCTGTAAAGTCTATTAAGCGATTTCAGCTAAATTCACGCACTACTCCTTTGCTATTATTCCCTATATACTGACCAAATCTCATCTAAATCGGACTATTATATCATACAGCATCCATAGGAACCACTGGTAACTGAATCCAATGAACGCGACATGCATGACTGCAAGGGTATTTAATCTTCGGCGAGCCGAAGATAACCTTTCTTTCTTGTTTTTAATTCAAATAAAATTTAAAATAATAATTTCGAATTGTAAAATAATAATTTTGATTTGTTAAACACGGTTTATTTTTATACCCTTGCAGAGGATATATTAATTTTGTCACGAAGTTTGTAACGCATTGAAGGAGGCATCTCCGAACCAATAAAGTATATATATTCTTGATCAGCATCAACAGGCAAGTCGATATAGCCATGTCCGTCCGTCAGTCCGTCTGTTTCTATGCGAACTAGTCTCTCAGTTTTAAAGCTATATTGATGAAACTTGCTACAGATGTGTATTCTCTCTGCAGGCAGATCATTTGTTAAAATCGGCCGGATCGGATGACTATATCATATAACTCCCATAGGAACAATCGGTTAAAAAAAAAATGATTTTGAGCTATTTCAGCCAAATTAAGCCTATATGCATTTAGTACCAAATCCCATGTGCAAACCAAATTTCATCCGAATCGGACCATTATATCATATAGCTGGCATAGGAACAATCGGTTGAAAATGATGAAAATTCCTAGTATGAAAATTTTCAGTGCCAATTGAGCGATTTCAACCAAACTCACGCCATAAACATTTGCCATCATTCCCCAGCTGTTGACCAAATTTCATTCGGATCGAACCACTATATCATATAGCTGCCATAGGAACAATCGGTTCAAAGGCTTAGTATGAAAATTTTTAATGTCTATTGAGCGATTTCAACCAAATTCACGCAGTACGCATATGCTATCATTCCCTATATGCTATGCTACGTATGAAAATTTGTAAAGTCTATTAAGCGATTTCAGCTAAATTCACGCACTACACCTTTTCTATTATTCCCTATATACTGACCAAATCTCATCTAAATCAGACATTTATATCATACAGCATCCATAGGAACCACTGGTAACTGAATCCAATGAACGCAACATGCATGACTGCAAGGGTATTTAATCTTCGGCGAGCCGAAGGTAAAGTTTCTTTCTTGTTATTTATCTTTAAATTTCTATTAAGTGATACCCTAAATCTGGTTTGTGCAAAGTTGGTTTTTAGTGTGCAATTAGCAAAATATTAACAACTTTATTAATACAGCGTCTCAGCTGTGTTTTTGTTTGTGCCCGTTTTTGCTGTGACCTTTGCTCCCTTCACTTTGCTCAGTTGAACAATAATAAGTTTGTGTGTTGCTCGCTTGCACTCAGTTCTCTTTTGCGCTTGCGTCCACGCATTGACCTTGTTGTTTTAACTGTTTCGTTAATATTTTGTTTTTGCACTTTTTGGGAATTCTGTTTTCGGGCATATTTGTTTACATTAAAGCAAACTTTTCACACATATTCATTTCGTTTTAGCTTAGCACTGATTTTGATTTTAGTGCTGACTTGCTTAGTGACTATAAACTTGAGACTCCGCCTGACAAGGTGTTGAGTTCTCAACCACATCTTTCGATACCTTTTTCGCCTGGTTCACTCCTTACATCACCGTTGCATAGTGGTCCTAACCTTTTATCATTTTCTCTTTCTCCTTGTTACTCCTTACCTCCCAATTCACCCACTCCTTCTGCAACCTCACCAGTACCAGACCGACCCTAAGTGATACTTTCCCTGCTATGCCCCTCCCGTGGTCACCCCATCACCCATTGTGATTAAACCGGTGGCTGTTAATGGAACAGTGGCTACGAGTAAAAACTCGAAGAGTCCCCCTATTCGGCGTAACAGTCGATCTGTTGCTGCCCCCGCAGCTTCCCCTTCACCCACTAATATAACTGTATTACTTGTTAACAATTCAAATGTAACAAGTAAAAACTCCAAAAGCCCTCCAAGTTGACATAATTGTCACCCCGTTGCTACTCCCATAGTAGTTCAATCTCCCCTGTCTACGGTCGTGGCTCCTCGAAAGCAGATATTTATTTCTAAGCTATCTGCAGATACGACAGGTATCATTTGAAACTCAAAATTCCATTTCTCTGAGGCAAGAGAAATCTCGTCATTTTAGATAAGCGTGTCCCCTAATATATTTCCTAACACATGTGATCCAAAGTTTAGGCCCCCACATATGATCGTTTAACTCCAGTCATCCTCCCGACTAGTGGTTCGACTCAAGCGGCCCCAGTCATAACCTCAAAAAACTAGGCTCTGACCAACTTTTCATTCAGTATCAGAATGTTAGGGGTCTTGGGTCTAAGATAAAACATTTGCATAAAAATAGTTTATCTTTTGATTCTGTCATTGTTGCATTTTCAGAGACTTGGCTTAATTCTAGCATGTCTGATACTGAAATAATGTCATCTCATTATAACATTTTCAGGCGCGATCGTCTAAATCGACGCGGTAGTGGAGTTCTTATTTCAGTAAAATCCTCCCTTAATGCTGAAATAATAGATGATTCACCATTGGACGAAATTGAATTTGTTGCCGTTAAGGTTACTTTTTCGTCATTTTCCCTTTATGTAACTTGTCCTCAGAAATGTCGGTTTTTTTACAGCATTTAAATTTCATCAATGAAATATTTTTTCACATTCGCGATTGTGATTTCTTTGCGATACTAGGAGATTTTCATTGTTACGACGCCTATACAACACCAACTACAACGGAAACCTTCGTAAGTTCATCGAAGAACTCGAACAAAAATCATTTGTTATTATAAATAAGTTAAGTCTAGAAGGAAACGCAGTTAATAATGCCCATTACAAACAAGGTATTGAAACCACAATTAAATATGTAATAACAAAAAAACTCCCAGATAAATTATACGTAACTTGCTAAATTTGACATCTCAAGTCTATCAAAATTAAAACAAGTAGCTCAAAGAGAGGGATTTTATGAAAATTATTCAAATGAAAAGAAACCAAGCCAACCCAATCAAAAAAGTGGGAAGTATTATTCTCAAGGTTACATTCCAACTGTTCATAATAACGAACAACTAAAATCCCAAACCAATCAAACTAGTAATCCACCAACATTTCAAGAATTTCAACAAAAATGAAATCAAGGTAGTAATCAAAACCAAATGAATTACCAAACAAATAAAAATTATAGTGCCCCAAATCCACTAGTAAAAAGACAAAGAGAAAGTAACAGTGGAGTTTCCAAAATGGAAATATCCGAAAATTTTCTTTAACAAGCTTTGGATTCAATAGATAAGACAAAAGAAGAAACCTTTTTATTCGTGACACAAAACTTTTTAAATTACAAAACTTATCCATGTAACTTTAAAGTCCAAACAATAAATGGAATAACTGAACTAAAAAACTTTGTATCATTAGCACCAAGCAAAATATGTCCAGGACATCAAAAATTTTACATTCACAATTTTTCAACAAATTATGCCATGTTAATAGGTAGGAATTTCCTCGAAGCTTGCAAAGCCCAAATTAATTACAGTGAAAATTCGGTAGCATTGGGTGAAATTACTTTTAAATTTAGATACAATAACGAAACAATTTTCGATGACGGTAAACACGAAAGTTTAGATCCACCGTCAACAAGAGATTTACACATTGCATATGCCATTGATAATGAACTATCAGAAACTAACGAATACAGACTCGATCATCTAAATGATGAAGAGAAAGAAAAGTCGCGATCGTAAGCATGTGTATGGTACCATTCACCTGGGCCAGACGGACTCCCAGGCTGTGTGCTTAGAAACTGTGCTGACGGCCTTTTGAAGCCCCTGTATAAACTATTTAGATTTTCTGTTGAATCATGCTGTTTCCCTGAAGTTTGGAAATCATCTTACATTATTCCTCCTCACAAAAAAGGAAACAAATCTTATGTCTGCAACTAAGGATACAATAATCAATGACCGACTCAATTCTGTGAAGGGAGTTGCGACTCAGAATTTAATTGTTTAGAAAGGGGAGTCGCCTGCTGAAGGACATTACGTTACACTCACTAGATTAGAGGTATTTCCAAGCTGTCTGCTATTCCCAAGACATTTGAGAAATTAATAACTTCTCAACTCCAACATTTCTGTAGATCTATGATTTCATCCTGCCAGCATGGGTTTGTGAAACATAGACCCACTACCACTAACCTGTTAGAGTTTACATAATTCGTTTTGCAGGGCTTTGATAAAAAATTGCTAACTGACGTCATTTATACAGATTTTAGCAAGACTTTTGACTCCGTTAACCACAGCCTCTCAATACATAAACTCAATCTTTTGGGACTTTCGTATAACTTTATACTGTGGATTTCGAACTATTTAAGTTCTAGAACACAACAGGTGTATTTTAATGAAACACTATCTAAGGCTGGTCAAGTTACTTTCTCTCGGGTGCTCATGTATGCCGATGACTTTAAACTCTGTGTATCGTCCACACTTCTTGGAACCAAGTTACAATCTGATCTTTATAGCTTTCAATCCTGGAGTCAAGCTAATTTATTATACTCTCTGCAAGACAGATTATATTGGGTTTTTGAAAAGTATGTAACACGCAGAAGGAGGCGTGGCAGACCCCATAAAGTATATATATTCTCAGAAGCCGAGTCGATATAGCCATGTCCGTCTATCTGTCCGTCTGTTTGTCCGTCTGTCTGTCTGTCTGTCCGTCTGTCTGTCTGTCTGTCCGTCTGTCCGTATGATCGAACAGATTTAAGAGATGGTAAGAGCTACAAGTTCGAGTACAAGTTTGGTCTCTATCGTCTCGATATTAAGTGAGTCATTACAAGAATCTTTTTTTTTTCGATGCCACGCCCCGTTCGCCCACAATGAGCAAAAAACTAGAAACACCTCGTAAAAAATTGATTTTTTAGGCGAATATCTCAGTAACTATGGCACTTACGAACACCAATTTTTGTACGCAGGTTTCTAGAGACAGCATACATGCATTGTCATTAATAAATTTTGGACTGCCACGCCCCCTTTTCTCATAAGAAATAAAACAATTTTCAAACTTGAATGTCATTTTGAAGGCATATGTTCTTATCGTACAGTATTGTAATTTAATACTCAGTTGGAGTCAAATTATATTAAACTATTCTGAAAGTTGCAGATAAATCCGACTATAAACAAAAGAGCTAGACGCGTAACAAAGTTTATAATTGAACGCTATGTTAATCCATTTGTGCAAGGGAGACAGAAACATACAAGCATATAATCGAACGTTTACGCTGCTTGTGCGGCGGCAGCGCTGTTCGCGAATGCTGGCTGTGCCGACCAACTGTATTACATAGAATGTCAAACGTATACACACATACATACAAACACATGTATTTGTTTCAACGTGTTTAATTGCTAGTACTATCAATTGACATACTGATTTTTTTAAAACAATCGGGAATAAAACGAAGAGAGTATTCTACGGTCGGGCGTGCTCGACTGTACTTTTCTTTCTGGTTTTTATTATATTGTAATCGTTTTATACTAATAAATCAACGCCGAAATTGATTCCACTGAACTAATTATCCAGACTAATTTCGCTGTGCCGATCAGACCCACTAGAAACTTTGTTCCCCTTTCTCTTGAACCCTGTACAACTAACTTTTTTATTTATTTATTTATTAACGCAGACTTAAAGCAGTCGCGAGTATTTAATTTAATTATATGATTACGTTGTGTATAGATATATAATTTAAATTTACATAGTATTAAAAGTAATAATTAAAAAATTTAAGTTTAAATTAAACTGAAATTAAAAAGATAATAATTAGACCATTAATCTGGGAAAACAAACAAACAAATTGATCCAACATTTGTTGCAAGGGCTGGGAAAAACCCAGAAAAACCCAACCAGATCAAAAAAATTTTTCCAAAACTAGCTCGAAAGATCACTGATTTAAGGGGAAGAATGGATGGCAGAGACTCCATTCTTACTGCCCTTGGAAATCAGAGATATAACGGAGTTGGCTGTAAAGAGGAGCTTTAATATGGAAGAGAGAGAGAGATGTATCAATAAATCTATAGTGTTCATTATAATTAGAGCATAATACCCGAAAACGATTGTGCAAAGCATAGTCAGTTGTGCATGTTGGTAGAGATAAAGGTATGTAGTACCTAGTGGTCCTGGAGGGAATACTAAATTTAAGGCGTTCTAAAAGAGATGGGGAGCAGATATCACCAATTATTAATTTATGGAGGAAGATTACCCCAAGAACTCTTCTCCGATTAGTAAGGGATGGAAGACTCAGAAGCAAGAGTCGGTTAGTATAAGATGGAAGGCGAAGATTAGGGTCCCAATTAAGTCCACGAAGCGCGAAGAGTAAAAACTGCTTCTGCACTGACTCAATTAAAGCTTGACCATGAGCATGTTGAGGAGACCAGACACATGAACAAAACCCAAGAATGGGACGGACTACGGATGTGTAAAGAAGTTTGGTGACGAATGGGTCATTAAATTCCTTAGACCAGCGTTTAATAAATCCAAGAGTTCCCTTAGCTTTATTAACTACAGTGGAAATATGATGTGTGAAACTTAATTTATTATCAAAAAGAACACCGAGGTCAACGACTGATAATATACGTTTTAAATGTCATAAACAGGCATTTAGAAAAATTTAGGTTCAAGTGATTAGTTATGCACCAGTTGTGCATTGAATTTAAATCATCTTGAAGAAGCGTATGATCTGGGGGATCCTTATAAGACAATAATAATTTCACGTCATCGGCATACATAAGTATACGACAATGGGCTAGTGAAGAAGGAAGGTCATTTATAAAAAGATTAAAAAATAGGGGGCCTAGGTGACTACCCTGGGGAACTCCAGAAGTAACGAAGACAGATTTAGATATGGCTGATCTAAGCATAACCCTTTGGGTCCTACTTGTAAGATATGATGATATCCACAGAAAAAGGGAAGGTGGGAAGCCTAAAATGCATAGTTTATGCAGAAGGAGGTTATGATTAACAGAGTCAAACGCTTTACTGAAATCAGTATAGATGACATCAGTTTGCATTCTATTAAGGAATGCCTCATTTACAAAAGAGGTAAATTCCAATAGATTGGTCGAAGTCGACCGACTCTTAACAAACCCGTGTTGGGCAGGGGAGATAATTAACTTGCAGAGGTGTTGCAAAGTCGAAGTAATTATCTTTTCGAAGAGCTTAGGGTTTGCGGACAACTTCGCAATTCCCCTGTAGTTGGATATATCCGACTTGCAACCTTATTTATGCAGAGGGATAATGTAAGATTCTTTCCAAAGGGAAGGAAAGACAGAGGATTCCAAAGAGAGGTTAAAAAGAATTGAAAGAGGTTTAATTATAGAAGAACAGCACTCCTTAAGCACGCAACTAGGAATGTTGTCAGGCCCAGGAGAGAACGAAGATTTTAAGTTGCTAATGGACGAAAGCAGACAACTGTCAGAAATATAAGGATTTGCTGTCCATAACCCTTTCTGAATCTTGTGTTGTAACTACAACAAACTTTCTCGAGTTGTAAGTAGTTCTACTTCAATTACTTTCATTAGAGATTCTATTCTTTGTCACCTGTATAGATCTTAATTAATATAGTTTACATGCATAAATTATTATACATTTTATCGTATTGTAATGTATGATACTCCCTGCAAGAGAGAGTATATTGGGTTTGTAAAAAGTATGTAACAGGTGGAAGGAGGCGTGGCAGACCACTTAAAATATATACATTCTTGATCAGCATCACAAGCCGAGTCGATATAGCCATGTCCGTATGTCCGTCTGTCTTCAACCCTGTACTACTAACTTTGCTGTCCATAACCCTTTCCGTATATTGTGTAGTAACTACAACAGACTTTCTCGAGCTGTAGGTAGTTCTACTTCTATCCCTTTCATTAGAGATTCTATTCTTTCTCATCTTAATCGTAATTAAGATCTAAATTAATATAGTTTACGTACATAAATTATTATATATTTTGTCGTACAGTAATGTTTTGTCATATTGTAATGAATTTTTATTATAATGTAATCGTTTTTTATTAATAAATCCGTTTCGCGTTTTTCATTAGCAGTACGTTATGCGGTGTGCCCCTCGGTCGGTTTGGCGGGAGGTGGCTGCATTATTTGGTTCCGCGCGTTAACAAGCACGTTGTTTGGTGTTGTTGGGCCACTTGTATGTACTGTCTCGTTAGTACATCAACGTCTAAATAATAAATAGTATGGAGACATGTAGTTTTATTTGAGCGATTGCAACCATTGATGCCATTGTTACTGTCCTCACCAAGTTTGATCAGGATCGGACAACTATAGTCTATAACTAGCATAGGACTAATCGGTCAAAGATTGTTTATTTGTATGGGAAAACGCGCACTAGAAGGAGTACGGGGTCTTTTATAGTCGGCTCGCTCGACTGTAGCCTTTCTTACTTGTTCTTCTTATAATAATAACAGACAGAACAATTATTAATATTATCAGATTTTAAGACAACACACCGATAACAGAAATTCTCACTACCGCAACGCTAACAACAATCGTTATAATGAACAACACCAACAAAATAACAACGACCAAAACCCAAATAGACAACAGAATAGCCAAATGGTTAGAAACGACCAGTATCAGAATAGGCAACAGAAGAGTTTTTTACAAATTAGCCTCGGACCATAGAAAGATTTATATTAAGGGATCAATTGAGGGCGACACATTTCTTAACCTAGTAGACACAGGATCTACCATAAGCATATTAAACACTACAAATGTACACACAACAAAATATACAATAATTGAAAAATCTATTTATACTATTAATGGAGAAATAAACAAGAAAGAAAGGTTATCTTCGGCTCGCCGAAGATTAAATACCCTTGCAGTCATGCATGTTGCGTTCATTGGATTCAGTTACCAGTGGTTCCTATGGATGCTGTATGATATAATAGTCCGATTTAGATGAGATTTGGTCAGTATATAGGGAATAATAGCAAAGGAGTAGTGCGTGAATTTAGCTGAAATCGCTTAATAGACTTTACAGATTTTCATACCATGCCTTTAAACTGATTGTTCCTATGGCAGCTATATGATATAGTGGTTCGATCCGAATGAAATTTGGTCAACAGCTAGGGAATGATAGCAAATGTTTATGGCGTGAGTTTGGTTGAAATCGCTCAATCGACACTGAATATTTTCATACTAGGCATTTTCATCATTATCAACCGATTGTTCCTATGGAAGCTATATGATATAGTAGTCCGAATTGGATGAAATTTGGTCAGCATATAGGGAATGATAGCTTATGCGTACTGCGTGAATTTGGTTGAAATCGATCAATAGACATTAAAAATTTTCATACTAAGCCTTTGAACCGATTGTTCCTATGGCAGCTATATGATATAGTGGTTCGATCCGAATGAAATTTGGTCAACAGCTGGAGAATGATGGCAAATGTTTATGGCGTGAGTTTGGTTGAAATTGCTCAATCGACACTGAAAATTTTCATACTAGGCATTTTCATCATTTTCAACCGATTGTTCCTATGGCAGCTATATGATATGGTGGTCGGTTCGGATGATTTGCACATGGGATTTGGTACTAAATGCATATAGGCTTAATTTGGTTGAAATAGCTCAAAAAAAATTTTTTTTGCAACCGATTGTTCCTATGGGAGCTATATGATATAGTCATCCGATCCGGCCGATTTTAACAAATGATCTGCCTGCAGAGAGAATACACATCTGTACCAAGTTTCATCAAGATAGCTTTAAAACTGAGAGACTAGTTCGCATAGAAACAGACGGACAGACGGACAGACAGACGGACATGGCTATATCGACTCGCCTGTTGATGCTGATCAAGAATATATATACTTTATGGGGTCGGAGATGCCTCCTTCAATGCGTTACAAACTTCGTGACAAAATTAATATACCCTCTGCAAGGGTATAAAAATAACAATTATTTGGTCAAAACAAAAGTACCAAGTGAGTTCAAATATTCAAATGTTGCACGGACACGATGGGTAGCTATGTCCCTAGAAAAATCTTATGATTTTCTATTGGGCATGGACTTTATCCAAGGAAATGTGGAAAATATTAATTTTAAAAACAAAAGAATAAAGATTAACAATGGGGTCGAAATTCCGTTCCTATCCAAATTGTCAGAAGACATTTGCGTTATAGAAGTAAGTGAAATTAAAGATCTTAAGTTTGATGAATTAAATGTTGAGGAGTCTCAAATAATACAAAATTTAATGAAAAAATATGAAAAGCAATACTTCAAAGAAGGAGATTAGATAACCAACACCAATACAATAGTTTATAAAATAAGAACAACCACAGACCAACACATTAACTCAAAACTCTATAGGGCTTCCCCAAAATATGTGGAGGAAGTGAGAAATCAAATTATAGAAATGAACAAGAAAGAAAAGTACAGTCGAGCACGCCCGACCGTAGAATACTCTCTGCATTTTATTTTCGATCATTTTAATAAAATCGGTAGCCGGGTATATCAATTGATACTTGCAACAAAACACGTTGAAACAAAAACATCTGTTTGTATGTATACACACACATATACATTTGACATTAAAAGTATGCACGCACATATGTATTTGTGTATATGTTATACATACACAATTGCTCGGCACAGCCAGCATTCGCGAGCAGCGCTGTCGCTAAGCTACGCAAGCAGCGAAAACGTTCGCTCACATGTTTGTATGTTTCTATCTCGCTCGCACACATGCATTGGCATTGCGTTCAATTATCAACTTTCTTACATGTCTAGCTCTTTTGTTTATTGTCCGATTAAGATGCAACTTTCAGGATAGTTTAATATATTTTGTCTTTAAACGAATGTGAAATAACAATACTGTACGATAAGAACATATGCCTTTAAATCGGCATTGAAGTTTGCAAATTATCTTATTTCTTGTGAGAAAAGGGGGCGTGGCAGTTCAAAATTTTTGATGGCAATACAATTATACCGTCTCTAAGAACCTACATACCAAAATGGGTGTTCCTAAGTGCCATATTTACTGAGATATTCGCCTAAAACATCAATGTTTTACGAGGTGTTTCTAGTTTTTTGCTCATTGTGGGCGAGCGGGGCGTGGCATCGGAAAAAAAAAAGATTCTTGTATTGACTGACTTAATATCGAGTCGATAGAGACCAAATTCAAACTTGTAGCTGTTACCATCTCTGAAATCTGTTTGTTCATACGGACGGACAGACGGACAGACGGACAGACAGACGGACAGACGGACATGGCTATATCGACTCGGCTTGTGATGCTGATCAAGAATATATATACTTTATGGGGTCGGCCACGCCTCCTTCTGCCTGTTACATACTTTTCACAAACACAATATACTCTCTCTTGCAGAGAGTATAAAAAAAGTGGAATTATAAAGAAAGCAGAAGTAAATACAGTTCACCTATATGTGTGATTCCGAAAAAAATTGACAAGTCAGGTATTCAAAAATACCGCATTTGCGTAGACTATAGGACACTAAGCCAAGTAACCGTTCCAGATAAGTATCCTATAACTATCATGGACGCTGTATTGTACAAACTTTGCAAAGCCCAATACTTTACCACCCTGGACTTAGCTAAGGGATATCATCAAATTCTAATGGCTGAAGAAGACATAGAAAAAACAGCTTTCATAACACCAATGGGTCTTTATGAATATGTACGAATGCCATTCGGGCTGAAAAATGCCCCAGCCACATTCCAGAGATTGATGAATGAGATTTTAAGAGACTACATAAACAAAATTTGTGAAGTGTATCTTGATGATATATTAATATTCTCAACAACACTTGAAGAACACAAGATCGAAGAACATAATTTAAAAATTCAGCCAAACAAATGCTCGTTTATGAAAAAACACACAGAATATTTAGGACACATTCTTACTAGAGAGGGTTTGAAACCAAACCCAAAGAAAATAAAAGCTATACAGGAAATCCAGTTACCGAAAACCGAAAAACAATTATAAGGGTTTTTTGCCATGACCGGATTTTACAGGAAATTTATTCAAGAGTATTCCAAAATAGCTTATCCAATGATAAGATATTTACAAAAAGAAATCACAATAAACACAAGTTAATTGATGCACTTGAGAATCTCAAAGCTCTTATAAGCTCACACCCAGCCAGAATTTCACAAACCATTTACAATCACTACAGATGCTAGTGATTACGCTATATGTGCAGTGTTGTCCCAACAAGGACAACCAATAGCATTTGTGCCACGAACACTCAACAAACACGAGAAAAATTATAGTACAGTTGACATAGAATTTTTATCCATCGTACATGCCGTAAATTATTTTAAACACTATTTGGTAGGTAACAAATTCCACATCATAACAGATCATGCCCCTATTAAATACGTAAATTCAAAATTTAAGGGAAAAGAAATGACCACTAGACACCAGAGACGGATTTTAAAATTACAAGAATTTGATTATGACATAACATATTTAAAAAGAAAAGATAATAAAGTGGCAGACTTTTTAAGTAGGCAGCAAACAGCTCAGCTAATAAATAATGAAAATAAAGATAAATCTAACTTTGAACTCACTAACACACAACACTTTGCGGATGAAAAAGAATTAACTCATTTTTGGATAAAATAAGACATTGTCAATAAATACAAAACTCAGATTATTATAACATATACAGCAACAGATAACATTATTGTACAACACGGAAGAGAGATAATTGAAATTAATCCAGATTCAGAAACAGAGATTGAATTAAAATTACAAAGTAATATACAAAAAGGAACAGTAGGAATTTTTTTGAGTAGTATCAGATTCAATATACCACAAAATTCAATGTATATTAATAAACATTTTCTCCCATTCCAAAAACATAAAATTTTTAAAATGCACAAAAAGAGCACATGAAATATGAAGTGAGGAAGAATTGCATAAACAAATTTCCATATACCACACTAAAGATTATAGATTATGTCAAGAAATAAAATACAATAGAAATCCAATTAAACCTAAATTTCAATGCACAGAAACCCCAGATTCAAAAAATCAAATTATACACTTAGATATCTTCCATATAAAACACAAATCGTTTGTCACAATCATAGACAAACTTACAAAATTCGCCGTCGCTTACAACATAACGGATAGAAATTGGAGAACCAAGATGCAAATCATGATTGAACACTTTGCAAAATTCAATAAGCCACAGAAAATTATCATGGATAATGAATTCAGAGCAGAAGAGATAATTCAATTTTTAGGCAAAGAAGAAATTGAGGTACATTGTTCAAAGCAAAATTCACATACAGGAAATGCCGACATAGACAGATTACATTCCACATTAATCGAAATTATAGCTGGAATAGATAATAACTAAATATCAATAGAATCCAAAATTCAGATAGCAATTGCAGCTTAGAAAAAACGTTATCATTCTACAATAAAGTGCACACCAGAATATGCTAAGAACACTGAAGACGAAAGAAAACTTAAACTAACCATTGAAGAATAAACAAAACAATACAAGAGAAGAGTACACTGAAGAAAGACAAAAAGGCCCAATCAAGAATTATAAAAGAGTTAGACATTAGGATGAACCTTGCTTCAGATTTCCAGAACTAGAAAATATTTATCCATGCAATATCAAAAGACCGTTAAATCAGGAAAACAATAATTTACAATAAATAAATAAATAAAAAATAAAAAAAATATTTAATAAAATACAATATCAGTGATATATTTTGTTTTCTCTAATTTTTTTTTCCCAGATATTTATCGTACATTGCATCGTTTTATTAAAACTTACAATGGTACAAACAAGATTAAAAATTGAATCAATTCAATTGAATGCAGGATACACACCCATACAAATTTACCCAACGGAAATAGTAAATGAGACAGTTATAATATTGCATATTATTAATATTGACCCATTAGTTGACATAATGAACCAAATAGAAACAAATATTAAAAGCTTTAATATAACTGACAAAAATGAGTTGTTCACAGAAATCAATTTTATTAGAGCAAAAATAAAATCTATAACACCACATAATAGAATCAAAAGAGGAGTATAAAACATTGTAGGAACCACATATAAATGGCTATTCGGACTAATGGACGATAAAGACAGAACAGACATTTTAGAATATCTTGACACAATTGATCAGAACAATCATAACATTATAAACAACATGAATCAACAAATTGTTATAAATTCCAATTTTAATGACACAATACAAACATTAGCAGAAACTATTAAACACGATAGAATAATCATTAACGAAACACTTCAAAGCATAAACACATAAATTAGAGAATAATAATGAAAATTATACATACTGACCAAATGCAAAAACTCAAGAACATTGAATACAAAGTAAATTACATTCAAGAAAGCATTGCCTCTGCTAAGAACAATATTATATTCCCAGAAATCCTACCCGAAGAAGAAATAAATAGATTTGACATAGATTTTTATAAATTAAAATTAATCCGCATGGGCATACTAAAATATAAGAATAATTGCATTATAATAGCAATTAAGATACCTAAAAACTATATAAAAGTGTAAATGTTAAATTTCTAATCCCAATGCCTAACAAAGAATCAAATAGACAAATAGACCAGGAAAATCTTTTAATCGTGGAAATTAACAACCAAACACAATTTTGAAAGAACTTCAGTCAAGCAAAAGTTGTACTATTAACAACAATTGCAAATGCATATTTAACGACATAGAAAGTATTGAAGAAATTGATGACGATACATTTATAATTACAAATTCCAGAGAAGAAAAAATTATACCAAAACTGCGACGACAGAAATATTATATTAAATGGAAATAATCTAATACAATTTGGAAATTGTAATATAAAAATTTTAACAAAACATTTTCTAACAGAAATGAAAAATAGAATTTTATGATAAATTTTATTACCCTACAGAAATTTTAAACCAAACTTACAAAAACACTATAAATTTTGATCATTTAACTATAAAAATTTTTGAAAATCTAAAAGAAATAACAGAACTAAAATATCAGAAAAAAGTAACAAATGGCATTATACTAATATTTATATTAATCATTGTATTATGTTTTATCATATATATAGTGACATATGTAGACACATATGTACCCATACATTACGCCTAACACGCACTTTTATTTTTATTACACATTCTTCTCCCACAGATTTAAGCCAAACATTATAAAATAATCAAATGGTGACAATAACAATTCTGGCTTCCCACGAACTTATCAAATATCATAAACAATTCGCCAGAATCGCTATTCCCACCATTGGGGTTGAAACTGCTGACGTTGCACAAATCCTGGCCGACAGAATTCTCTTAAAGCTCAATCTCTTCAAGATCGAGATCTCCCTTTATTTACATAAGAGCCAAAAGCTCCAGAAGTCTAAAGTCCAATTAATAAAAGCTCAAAGCCGAGGTTTGCTAAACGTCTTCAGAACATAGCATAAGTTAGTCTAGATTTGTATCTGTACTCCGTAGTATCGTGTTGTGAAATAAAATTATATTTTTTTTTAAATAACCGATCTTCGAACTACGTTATTGGCGCAGCCGGTAGGATATCGGAAAAATATCCTTGTAACAGTAATCGATCCTTTTCGATCCGCTAATAGAAATCCTTGTACGACCAAGTGACTTTCTAGGATTGAGCACGCGAATTTGCCGCAAAAAGTGATTCGGTTCAGAACATTACAATTTTGGAAAAAACTTTCTGATATCCGCAAAAGAATCAACGCGTGTGTTTTAAAACTTAACAAACCAATTATCAATAGTGGCCCACAGTAAAAGTGCGACCGCCACTAAAAAAATAATTGCCATATTAAGAATACCGCGCAACACAAAAACTTGCAATACACCAAACAGTGTTCTGCTAATAAATAGATCCTTTGGACTATTTTGAACAACTGTACTTAAAGGACTTATTTCCGGGCTTTACACATCATTAAATTGATCCCTGTAAACAGTAAGCTCCTTACAATCCACCAAAAGAAAACCAAACCTGAAGTGACAACAAAAATAAATTTGTGTGAAAGAACAAATTTTTATTTTACAAAGAACAACTAAACAATACAAACAAAATTAACCAACATCATGACAACAACAACAGCAATGGAACTATCCGAAATGCACCTAAAACAAGCCTTAGGACAGATACGTCAAGTGCCAATATTTGACGGAAAAACAGTGGAACTGACAGCGTTCATAAGAAGAATCGACTTCATCATGCAGCTTTACCCAACACAGGACGTGAGACAGCACAGCGTTTTATTTGGAGCCATCGAGATGCAGACATCTGGATCAGCACAACGAGTTTCCCAACTCACAGCAGCTACAACCTGGGGAGAACTTAGGAGAGCCCTCATCGACGAATTTAAAACACAAACACCCTACGAAGAACTTCTAAGACGTTTATATAACACCAATTACAACCATAGTATACGTAAGTTCGTAGAAGAACTAGAATATAAGTCATTTGTAATTTCAAACAAACTCATGCTAGAAAATCAGCCACAAAACACAATATTGTACACAAATGCAATGAATAATACAATTAAAGATGTAATTACTAGGAAACTACCCGACAGAATATTTATGACTTTAGCTAGACATGACATTACAACTGTTTCAAAACTTAAACAAGTCGCTCAACGCGAAGGACTTTACGAAAACAATTTCAATGAACGTACTAACCAAAGTACTGAAAACTCAAAACCCAGCAAAACTAATAATGACAATCGTGGAAAAGGAAATAATCAAAATTATTATCCAAGTCCCAATTATTCAAACAATACAAACCAAAGTAATAAACCAAAAGAAAATGCTGAAAATAATCAGACATTATATAAAGAATTCAAACAAAACCTTGATCAAGCTAGATCACAAAACCCAATGAATTACCAAAATCAAAGCCAAAGATCTTCAAATCCTCCAGTCAAAAGACAGCGAGAAAGTACCAGTGGTCACTCTAAGATGGAAACTTCTGAAAATTTTCATCAAGGAGCCTCGGACCAAGAAGAACAAATCCCTTCATCAGATTAGTATTGAATGGGCAACATTTTAACTGTGTAATTGACACAGGTTCGTCCATCAATCTAATTAAACAAAATTTTCTAAATTTTCCCATCAAACCTTGCCAATTAAATGTACAAACAATAAATGGCATTGTTCAATTAAAAAATTACGTATCTTTTGCACCTAGTAAGCTTTGCCCTACTAATCAAATATTTTATTTACACAACTTTTCTGACAATTATGATATTCTACTAGGTAGAGAATATCTAGAATCCTGTGAAGCAAGAATTGACTATAAACAAAAAACAGTTATTCTTAACGAGCAATCATTTCAAATGAGATATGATCGTGAGGATTCTGTCAAGGACAAGACCGCATTTCAATGCCTTGATCCGCCCCAAACAAATGACATAGCAGTAAATTACGCTATAAATAATGAGTTAAATGAAACAAATCAATTCCGATTAGAACATCTAAACGATGAAGAAAAAACTAAACTAACCAAAATTCTTTTCGAGTTTAGTGACATTCAGTACAAAGAAAGTGAAAATTTGACTTTCACCAGTACAATTAAGCATGTCATCCAAACTAAACACGAAGACCCAATTCAAAAGCGTCCATACAAGTATGCGCAAACATTCGACGAAGAAGTCGACAAACAAATCAAAGAAATGATTGAACAAGGCATAATTCGTAAATCAAACTCGCCTTATTGCTCACCAATTTGGATTGTGCCAAAGAAACGTGATGCATCAGGTAAAGAAAAGTTCCGTATAGTTATTGACTATCGAAACTTAAACGAAATAACAATCGATGATAAATATCCTATTCCAGTCATGGATGATATACTAGACAAACTTGGAAAATGTCAGTATTTTACCACAATTGACCTCGCGAAAGGATTTCATCAGATACAAATGGACCCAAATAGTATACCAAAAACAGCTTTTTCAACTAAAAATGGACATTACGAATATACTCGAATGCCTTTTGGATTGAAAAACGCCCCAGCAACATTTCAACGTTGTATGAACAATCTATTAGAAGATCTAATTTATAAAGATTGTTTAGTATACATGGATGATATAATAGTGTATTCCACTTCATTGGAAGAACATCTATTATCATTAAAAAGGGTATTCGCTAAACTGCGTGAAGCCAATTTAAAATTACAATTAGACAAATGTGAATTCATGAAAAAAGAAACTGAATTCCTTGGACACATAATAACAACAGAAGGAATAAAAGCAAACCCAACAAAAATCTCTGCAATACAAAATTTTCCAATACCAAAAACGCCCAAAGAAATAAAATCATTTTTAGGTCTTTGTGGTTATTATAGAAAATTCATTCCTAACTTCGCACACGTTGTAAAGCCAATGACTTTAAAACTAAAGAAAGGTGCAAGTATAAATATCAACGAACCAAATTACATTTCTGCTTTTGAAAAATTAAAAGTACTTATATCGTCCGATCCAATATTAGTTTATCCGAATTTCGAAAAACCATTTTGTCTCACAACTGATGCCAGCAACATAGCCATTGGAGCTGTTCTGTCTCAAAATCAAAAACCAATTTGTTTCGCAAGTAGAACTTTAAACGAACATGAAATTAATTACTCAGCAATTGAAAAAGAACTTTTAGCCATCGTTTGGGCAACAAAATATTTCCGATCTTATCTCTACGGTAGAAAATTCGAGATCCTCAGCGATCACAAACCACTTGTTTGGCTTAACAATATTAAAGAACCAAATATGAAATTACAACGCTGGAAAATAAAACTAAATGAATTTGATTATCACATTAAATATGTACCAGGTAAAGAGAACCATGTTGCAGATGCTTTATCCAGAATAAAAATTGAAGAAAACTTGTTAGGAGAAACCTCTGACGTCACAGCAGCAACAATCCATAGTGCTCAAGAAGACAATCAATATTACATTTCATTCACAGAAAGACCAATCAATTATTTTAAAAGACAAATAGAATTTGCAAAAAGTAACTCAAATAACGTTAACGTCACTAACTATTTTCATAAAACAAAAATTTTAATAAATTATGTCGAAATGACACCCAATCATGCCAAAGAATTAATTAAAGAATACTTATGTTCAAAGAAGAGTGTTATATACTTCAGCAACGAAGCCGATTTTCTTACTTTTCAGAATGCTTTCGTTGAAATAATTAGTCCTAATAATATTACAAAAGTAATGAGATCAACTAAAAAACTAACAGATCTCCAAACTTATGCCGAATTCAAAGAATACATTATTAACACACACCAAAAGCTACTACATCCAGGAATAGAGAAAATGACATTATTATTTAAAGAAAAGTATTATTATCCAGATTACCAGAATTTAATTCAAAACATTATTAACGAATGCAAAGTTTGCAATGTAGCAAAAACAGAACATAGAAACACTAAATTAGCCTTCGAATTAACTCCAGAAATCCATAATCCCAGAGAAAAATATGTCATTGATTTTTATATGGTAGACAACAAACAATTTCTATCTTGTATAGACTTATATTCCAAATACGCAACTTTAATCGAAGTAAATGGTCGAGATTGGTTAGAAGCCAAAAGAGCTCTCTTAAAAGTATTTAACGACATGGGAAAACCAATTGAAATTAAAGCAGATAAAGACTCAGCCTTCTTGTGCTCCGCACTACAAATTTGGTTAAAATCAGAAGACGTAAATATAACCATCACAACTAGTAAAAACGGTATTTCAGACATAGAAAGATTTCATAAAACAGTAAATGAAAAATTGAGAATTGTCAATTCTGACACGAATCAAGAAGATAAACTAACTAGATTCGAAATAATACTTTACACTTATAACCATAAAACTAAACATAATACGACTGGTAGAACACCAGCAGACATTTTCATTTACGCAGGAACTCCCGAGTATGAAACACAGTTAAATAAGAAAAATAAAATAGAAAGACTCAAAAGAGCCGAATTCGAAGTAGATACTAGATATAGGGAATCGCCATTAGTAAGCTCTAAATCCACAAACCCATTTAAGCAAACTGGAAACATAACACAAATAGATGATAAACACTATGAAGAAGTAAACAGAGGTAGAAAGATAACACACTATAAATCAAAATATAAAAAGAAAAAAGTAACTAATGAAAGTAAATACGATAATTCCAGATCAACCAATAACCCGAATCACGATGATAACTCCTCATAATTTAACAACTCTAATTATAACATTCATGCTACTTTACATTATATGTCCAATAAAAGGTCAAAATTTGGAAATCAATCCAATTAATTGTAAAAACGGATATCTAATATTTCAAACAGGAACCATAAACTTACCTATAAAATACGAATATCATTATTTAACTATTAATATAACAAAAACTGAAGAAACTTATAATAATCTAATAAAACAAACAAAGGAATTTGAAAGACTAACAAAAATTAAATATTTAATTGAAAAACTGGACCGAGAAATGAATGGTATAAGACTAGTAAAACGTAACAAAAAGAGGACTTGTTAATTTCATGGGAACCTTTTATAAATATCTTTTCGGAACTTTAAACCAAGAAGACAAAGAAGAATTGCAATCAAAAATAGATAATCTTTCAGTAAATAGTGTGCAAGCTAATGAATTAAATGAAGTAATAAAAGCAGTTAATAGAGGAATAGAAGTAATGAACAGTTTAAGTATCACCCATGAGGTAGATCAAAGACTTGAATTATTAATTTTCAATTTACAAGAATTCACAGAATACATTGAAGACATTGAACTAGGAATGCAATTAACCAGGCTTGGTATATTCAACCCTAAATTATTAAAATATGACTCACTATCACATTTAAACGCTGAAAAAATAATAAACATTAAAACATCAACTTGGTTAAAAACAACTACTAACGAAATTTTAATCATTTCCCATATTCCACGTGAAATTATAAATACCGCACAATTTGACATTATTCCTTACCCTGACGACAATAAAAACATTTTAACCGAAATTATACATGACAGTTATTACATACAAAATAATAAAGCATTTACAGCAACTAGTAAAGATTTAGTAATGAACAAATGTATTACTGGAATATTAAACCAAGATAAAACAGAATGTAGATATTCAAAAATACATAAAAACTATGAAATTAAGTATGTAGAACCAAATATTATGTTAACATGGAACTTACCTAAAACTGTATTAAATCAAAATTGTATCAATAGAGAAATAATTATTGAAGGAAATAATATGATAAAGGCCCTAAATTGTTCAATCCAATTAGATGAAATATTAATAACCAATACTATGTTAGATTACACGCAAATAATTTACATAAATAATAATGTAACTAAATTAGAACCATTGTCATATGTCCAAACTAAAGAAATTATCTTACAACAAACTAAATTGTATAACACGTTCCAAATTATTACTATAACCACTTTAATAATTATTTTAATCGCATTAATTATGTACATTATCTTTAAATATAAAAATATTCCAAGAAAAATTATTGTTAACTATAAGAACAAAAAAGAATCAACCCCAAACATACACTCAAATATTGAAAATGATATCGAACTAAATGTAAACAAAAATGAAACCGAAGAAATTGTAACAGACCCAACACTATACCCAAAATTATCCGCCTGAGGACAGGCTCATTTCTTAAGGATGGGGAAGTGACATATGTAGACACATATGTACCCATACATTACGCCTAACACGCACTTTTATTTTTATTACACATTCTTCTCCCACAGATTTAAGCCAAACATTATAAAATAATCAAATGGTGACAATAACAATTCTGGCTTCCCACGAACTTATCAAATATCATAAACAATTCGCCAGAATCGCTATTCCCACCATTGGGGTTGAAACTGCTGACGTTGCACAAATCCTGGCCGACAGAATTCTCTTAAAGCTCAATCTCTTCAAGATCGAGATCTCCCTTTATTTACATAAGAGCCAAAAGCTCCAGAAGTCTAAAGTCCAATTAATAAAAGCTCAAAGCCGAGGTTTGCTAAACGTCTTCAGAACATAGCATAAGTTAGTCTAGATTTGTATCTGTACTCCGTAGTATCGTGTTGTGAAATAAAATTATATTTTTTTAAATAACCGATCTTCGAACTACGTTATTGGCGCAGCCGGTAGGATATCGGAAAAATATCCTTGTAACAGTAATCGATCCTTTTCGATCCGCTAATAGAAATCCTTGTACGACCAAGTGACTTTCTAGGATTGAGCACGCGAATTTGCCGCAAAAAGTGATTCGGTTCAGAACATTACAATTTTGGAAAAAACTTTCTGATATCCGCAAAAGAATCAACGCGTGTGTTTTAAAACTTAACAAACCAATTATCAATAGTGGCCCACAGTAAAAGTGCGACCGCCACCAAAAAATAATTGCCATATTAAGAATACCGCGCAACACAAAACTTGCAATACACCAAACAGTGTTCTGCTAATAAATAGATCCTTTGGACTATTTTGAACAACTGTACTTAAAGGACTTATTTCCGGGCTTTACACATCATTAAATTGATCCCTGTAAACAGTAAGCTCCTTACAATCCACCAAAAGAAAATCAAACCTGAAGTGACAACAAAAATAAATTTGTGTGAAAGAACAAATTTTTATTTTCACAAAGAACAACCAAACAATACAAACAAAATTATCCAACATCATGACAACAACAACAGCAATGGAACTATCCGAAATGCACCTAAAACAAGCCTTAGGACAGATACGTCAAGTGCCAATATTTGACGGAAAAACAGTGGAACTGACAGCGTTCATAAGAAGAATCGACTTCATCATGCAGCTTTACCCAACACAGGACGTGAGACAGCACAGCGTTTTATTTGGAGCCATCGAGATGCAGACATCTGGATCAGCACAACGAGTTTCCCAACTCACAGCAGCTACAACCTGGGGAGAACTAAGAAATGCCCTCATCGACGAATTCAAAACACAGACACCCTACGAAGAACTTCTAAGACGTTTATATAACACCAATTACAACCATAGTATACGTAAGTTCGTAGAAGAACTAGAATATAAGTCATTTGTAATTTCAAACAAACTCATGTTAGAAAATCAGCCACAAAACACAATATTGTACACAAATGCAATGAATAATACAATTAAAGATGTAATTACTAGGAAACTACCCGACAGAATATTTATGACTTTAGCTAGACATGACATTACAACTGTTTCAAAACTTAAACAAGTCGCTCAACGCGAAGGACTTTACGAAAACAATTTCAATGAACGTACTAACCAAAGTACTGAAAACTCAAAACCCAGCAAAACTAATAATGACAATCGTGGAAAAGGAAATAATCAAAATTATTATCCAAGTCCCAATTATTCAAACAATACAAACCAAAGTAATAAACCAAAAGAAAATGCTGAAAATAATCAGACATTATATAAAGAATTCAAACAAAACCTTGATCAAGCTAGATCACAAAACCCAATGAATTACCAAAATCAAAGCCAAAGATCTTCAAATCCTCCAGTCAAAAGACAGCGAGAAAGTACCAGTGGTCACTCTAAGATGGAAACTTCTGAAAATTTTCATCAAGGAGCCTCGGACCAAGAAGAACAAATCCCTTCATCAGATTAGTATTGAATGGGCAACATTTTAACTGTGTAATTGACACAGGTTCGTTCATCAATCTAATTAAACAGAACTTTCTAAATTTTCCCATCAAACCATGCCAATTAAATGTACAAGCAATAAATGGCATTGTTCAATTAAAAATTACGTTTCTTTTGCACCTAGTAAGCTTTGCCTTTCTAATCAAATATTTTATTTACACAACTTTTCTGACAATTATGATATTCTACTAGGTAGAGAATATCTAGAATCCTGTGAAGCAAGAATTGATTATAAACAAAAAACAGTTATTCTTAACGAGCAATCATTTCAAATGAGATATGATCGTGAGGATTCTGTCAAGGACAAGACCGCATTTCAATGCCTTGATCCGCCCCAAACAAATGACATAGCAGTAAATTACGCTATAAATAATGAGTTAAATGAAACAAATCAATTCCGATTAGAACATCTAAACGATGAAGAAAAAACTAAACTAACCAAAATTCTTTTCGAGTTTAGTGACATTCAGTACAAAGAAAGTGAAAATTTGACTTTCACCAGTACAATTAAGCATGTCATCCAAACTAAACACGAAGACCCAATTCAAAAGCGTCCATACAAGTATGCGCAAACATTCGACGAAGAAGTCGACAAACAAATCAAAGAAATGATTGAACAAGGCATAATTCGTAAATCAAACTCGCCTTATTGCTCACCAATTTGGATTGTGCCAAAGAAACGTGATGCATCAGGTAAAGAAAAGTTCCGTATAGTTATTGACTATCGAAACTTAAACGAAATAACAATCGATGATAAATATCCTATTCCAGTCATGGATGATATACTAGACAAACTTGGAAAATGTCAGTATTTTACCACAATTGACCTCGCGAAAGGATTTCATCAGATACAAATGGACCCAAATAGTATACCAAAAACAGCTTTTTCAACTAAAAATGGACATTACGAATATACTCGAATGCCTTTTGGATTGAAAAACGCCCCAGCAACATTTCAACGTTGTATGAACAATCTATTAGAAGATCTAATTTATAAAGATTGTTTAGTATACATGGATGATATAATAGTGTATTCCACTTCATTGAAAGAACTTTTATTATCATTAAAAAGGGTATTCGGTAAACTGCGTGAAGCCAATTTAAAATTGCAATTAGACAAATGTGAATTTATGAAAAAAGAAACTGTATTCCTTGGACACATAATAACAACAGAAGGAATAAAAGCAAACCCAACAAAATTCTCTGCAATACAAAATTTTCCAATACTACAATAAAACGCCCAAAGAAATATAATCATTCACTTCGCACACGTTATAAAGCCAATGACTTTAAAATTAAAGAAAGGTGCAAGAATAAATATCAACGAACCAAATTACATTTCTGCTTTTGAAAAATTAAAAGTACTTATATCGTCCGATCCAATATTAGTTTATCCGAATTTCGAAAAACCATTTTGTCTCACAACTGATGCCAGCAACATAGCCATTGGAGCTGTTCTGTCTCAAAATCAAAAACCAATTTGTTTCGCAAGTAGAACTTTAAACGAACATGAAATCAATTATTCAGCAATTGAAAAAGAACTTTTAGCCATCGTTTGGGCAACAAAATATTTCCGATCTTATCTCTACGGTAGAAAATTCGAGATCCTTAGCGATCACAAACCACTTGTTTGGCTTAACAATATTAAAGAACCAAATATGAAATTACAACGCTGGAAAATAAAACTAAATGAATTTGATTATCACATTAAATATGTACCAGGTAAAGAGAACCATGTTGCAGATGCTTTATCCAGAATAAAAATTGAAGAAAACTTGTTAGGAGAAACCTCTGACGTCACAGCAGCAACAATCCATAGTGCTCAAGAAGACAATCAATATTACATTTCATTCACAGAAAGACCAATCAATTATTTTAAAAGACAAATAGAATTTGCAAAAAGTAACTCAAATAACGTTAACGTCACTAACTATTTTCATAAAACAAAAATTTTAATAAATTATGTCGAAATGACACCCAATCATGCCAAAGAATTAATTAAAGAATACTTATGTTCAAAGAAGAGTGTTATATACTTCAGCAACGAAGCCGATTTTCTTACTTTTCAGAATGCTTTCGTTGAAATAATTAGTCCTAATAATATTACAAAAGTAATGAGATCAACTAAAAAACTAACAGATCTCCAAACTTATGCCGAATTCAAAGAATACATTATTAACACACACCAAAAGCTACTACATCCAGGAATAGAGAAAATGACATTATTATTTAAAGAAAAGTATTATTATCCAGATTACCAGAATTTAATTCAAAACATTATTAACGAATGTAAGGTTTGCAATGTAGCAAAAAACAGAACATAGAAACACTAAATTAGCCTTCGAATTAACTCCAGAAATCCATAATCCCAGAGAAAAATATGTCATTGATTTTTATATGGTAGACAACAAACAATTTCTATCTTGCATAGACTTATATTCCAAATACGCAACATTAATCGAAGTAAATGGTCGAGATTGGTTAGAAGCCAAAAGAGCTCTCTTAAAAGTATTTAATGACATGGGAAAACCAATTGAAATTAAAGCAGATAAAGACTCAGCCTTCTTGTGCTCCGCACTACAAATTTGGTTAAAATCAGAAGACGTAAATATAACCATCACAACTAGTAAAAACGGTATTTCAGACATAGAAAGATTTCATAAAACAGTAAATGAAAAATTGAGAATTGTCAATTCTGACACGAATCAAGAAGATAAACTAACTAGATTCGAAATAATACTTTACACTTATAACCATAAAACTAAACATAATACGACTGGTAGAACACCAGCAGACATTTTCATTTACGCAGGAACTCCCGAGTATGAAACACAGTTAAATAAGAAAAATAAAATAGAAAGACTCAATGAAAATAGAGCCGAATTTGAAGTAGATACTAGATATAGGGAATCGCCATTAGTAAGGTCTAAATCCACAAACCCATTTAAGCAAAATGGAAACATAACACAAATAGATGATAAACACTATGAAGAAGTAAACAGAGGTAGAAAGATAACACACTATAAATCAAAATATAAAAAAGAAAAAAGTAACTAACGAAAGTAAATACGATAATTCCAGATCAACCAATAACCCGAATCACGATGATAACTCCTCATAATTTAACAACTCTAATTATAACATTCATGCTACTTTACCTTATATGTCCAATAAAAGGTCAAAATTTGGAAATTAATTATTAATTTTCAATACACAAGAATTCACAGAATACATTGAAGACATTGAACTAGGAATGCAATTAACCAGGCTTGGTATATTCAACCTTAAATTATTAAAATATGACTCACTATCACATTTAAACGCAGAAAAAAATAATAAATATTAAAACATCAACTTGGTTAAAAACAACTACTAACGAAATTTTAATCATTTCCCATATTCCACGTGAAATTATAAATACCGCACAATTTGACATTATTCCTTACCCTGACGACAATAAAAACATTTTAACCGAAATTATACATGACAGTTACTACATACAAAATAATAAAGCATTTACTGCAACCAATAAAGATTTAGTTATGAACAAATGTATTACTGGAATATTAAACCAAGATAAAACAGAATGTAGATATTCAAAAATACATAAAAACTATGAAATTAAGTATGTAGAACCAAATATTATGTTAACATGGAACTTACCTAAAACTGTATTAAATCAAAATTGTATCAATAGAGAAATAATTATTGAAGGAAATAATATGATAAAGGCCCTAAATTGTTCAATCCAATTAGATGAAATATTAATAACCAATACTATGTTAGATTACACGCAAATAATTTACATAAATAATAATGTAACTAAATTAGAACCATTGTCATATGTCCAAACTAAAGAAATTATCTTACAACAAACTAAATTGTATAACACGTTCCAAATTATTACTATAACCACTTTAATAATTATTTTAATCGCATTAATTATGTACATTATCTTTAAATATAAAAATATTGCAAGAAAAATTATTGTTAACTATAAGAACAAAAAAGAATCAACCCCAAACATACACTCAAATATTGAAAATGATATCGAACTAAATGTAAACAAAAATGAAACCGAAGAAATTGTAACAGACCCAACACTATACCCAAAATTATCCGCCTGAGGACAGGCTCATTTCTTAAGGATGGGGAAGTGACATATGTAGACACATATGTACCCATACATTACGCCTAACACGCACTTTTATTTTTATTACACATTCTTCTCCCACAGATTTAAGCTAAACATTATAAAATAATCAAATGGTGACAATAACAATTCTGGCTTCCCACGAACTTATCAAATATCATAAACAATTCGCCAGAATCGCTATTCCCACCATTGGGGTTGAAACTGCTGACGTTGCACAAATCCTGGCCGACAGAATTCTCTTAAAGCTCAATCTCTTCAAGATCGAGATCTCCCTTTATTTACATAAGAGCCAAAAGCTCCAGAAGTCTAAAGTCCAATTAATAAAAGCTCAAAGCCGAGGTTTGCTAAACGTCTTCAGAACATAGCATAAGTTAGTCTAGATTTGTATCTGTACTCCGTAGTATCGTGTTGTGAAATAAAATTATATTTTTTTTTAAATAACCGATCTTAAAATAAGATTTTAATATATTATAAAATAAAAAAAAAAAAAAAAAAAAAAAAATAAAAAAAATTTAAAGAAAAATTAATTTTTTAGGGGGGGGGGTTTTAGCTTTACATTCCATCCCAAAATTTTTGGTGAAAAAAAAGGGTTTTAACGTCCTTTTTAAGGAAAAAATCCAAACCCCAAAAGTGTCATAAGAGTATTTGACAGTTATGCATTCCATTAGCCAAAGGTGTAAAAAGAATAGTTGACAGCCCTTAACTCTATTGAATATAAATGTAAGCACAATGTACAATAGCACAGCTCTCGCTGCATAATGTAAACACCTAGAATTAAATAAGACGACAACCGAGATTGAATCGGCACCAATAGTTGTATAAGAAATCAGTTTTATTTTTACACTCAAATCACTAACATGTATTTCGCTTAAATAAAAACGCTTTAATACATAATTCGCGCAAATTGAATCTTGCAACGAACGAGATAATTTTCATTGCATTGAGAATTAAGAAGGCTGCTTTTGCTTTAGAACAATTTAAAAAGTCTTAGCTTGAACCTGTCTATTGTCCACTTTATTGTCTAATTTGCTTACAACTTATAATGCCGCTTGTGTATTTTAGAACTAAAACTGGGTTATTTGAACGAATCAAAATAGATTAACTTGAACTTAAGTTACCGATACTACTATGCATGTATCGAGTCGACGAGACTGCCACAGTGATTTATTAATTTATCGATAACGGAAGGGAATATTTGTCTGTAAAAGTATGTGCTTTAAACCCAGAAGAATCAATATTTCAAGATGACTTTTGTTTGGAATAAGAAATCTTTGAGGATGAAGTCGATTTTCTTGCAAACACTGAAATGAAAAATATTAACAAGTAAGAAAGGCTACAGTCGAGCGAGCCGACTGTAAAAGACCCCGTACTCCTTTTAGTGAGCGTTTTTCCATACAATTCACCAATTTTCGACCGATTTGTCCACTCAACTAAAACTTCATGTCTCCATACAAATCACCAATTTTCGACCGATTTGTCCTATGGGAGCTATAGGCTATAGTTGTCCGATCCGAACCAAACTTGGTGAGGATAGTTATAATGGTACCATATACATAATGTGTTAGTTTGGTCTCAATCGCTCAACTAAAACTTCATGTCTCCATACAAATCACGAATTTTCGGACGATTTGTCCTATGGGAGCTATAGGCTATAGTTGTCCGATCCGGATCAAATTTAGCAAGGATAGTTACAGTGGTACCATACACATAATTTGGTCTCCCTAGCTTTAGTCGTTTTCAAGTTATGGTGATGTGAAAATTGTTTTTTACAATTTGAACTTAATGAACTTAATCTGCTCGCTAAGCAGACGGACTTTCATTCCAAATTTGGTGGCTCTAGCTCTTGTAGTTTAGAAGATCCAGGTGTTCATACAGACGGACGGACAGACGGACAGACGGACATTGCTATATCGACTCGGCTGTTGATGCTGATCAAGAATATATATACTTTACAGGGTGGGAAAAGCCTCCTTCTGCCTGTTACGCACATTTCGCTTTAGACAAACTTAATAGACCCCTATACTCTTTTTTAGAGTACGGGGTCTAAAAATGTTAATGACAGTTCAAAAACAATTGAACAGCCCAACGAAAAATCCACATATCTAAAGAAGACCGATCCAGACGTAGTTTCCGGTGAGAATAAAGAAATCAGAGGCAGTGATACACTATGATGAAACATTTGCACCAATTGTACGAATTTCTAATTTTAGAATTATTCTGGCATTAGCAAATCAGCATGATTTAAAAATTCATCATATTGATATTAGAATAATTTAAAAAGTCTAAGCTAGAACCTGTCTGCTTAAACTTTTTAAAATATTCTGATTTTTAGACCCCGTACTCTAAAAAAGAGTATAGGGGTCTATTAGGTTTGTCTGAAGCGAAATGTGCGTAACAGGCAGAAGGAGGCTTTTCCGACACCATAAAGTATATATATTCTTGATCAGCATCAACAGCCGAGACGATGTAGCGATGTCCGTCTGTCCGTCCGTCCGTCCGTATGAACACCTGGATCTTTTAAACTACAAGAGCTAGAGCAGCCAAATTTGGAATGAAAGTCCGTCTATATGTCAGGCTGGTTAAGTTTATTTCAAATTTTTGCCACGCCCCCTACAGCCCCCGCAAATTGTAAAAAACTATTTTCACATCACCATAACATGAAAACGACTAGAGCTAGAGACACCAAATTCACACATTATGTGTATGGTACCAATATAAATATCCTCACAAAGTTTGATCCGGATCGGACAACTATAGCCTATAGCTCCCATAGGTCAAATCGGTCGAAAATTGGTGATTTGTATGGAGACATGAAGTTTAAGATGAGCGATTGCAACCAAACTAACACATTATGTGTATGGTACTATTATAACTAACCTCACTAAGTTTGGTTCAGATCGGACCACTATATCCTATAGCTCCCATAGGACAAGTCGGTCGAAAATTGGTGATTTGTATGGTGACATAAAGTTTTAGTTCAGCCATTGAAACCAAACTAACACATTATGTGTATAGTACCATTATGACTATACTCAACAAGTTTGTTCTGGATCGGACAACTATAGCCTATAGCTCCCATTGAAGAAATTGATCGAAAATTGGTGGTTTCTATGGAAAAACGTGCACTAGAAGGAGTACATGGTCTTTTACAGTCGGCTCGCTCGACTGTAGCCTTTCTTACTTGTTTATATTTTAAGTTAGATAGTCTTGGTGAGAACCAAGGAGATTTCTGTGAAACGGACTTCACATCACTATATGGAATACAGACATCAAAGATTGAATTTAATATGTTGTGAAAATAATCGACAGCTAAGTTAATATCATTCGTGCTGTATAGTATAGACAACTCAGTACCAAAAATCAGTTGATTTAGCAAAAAAAATTTCCTCTGCGAAAGCAACGGCGCGACTTGGAATAGGATGAAGGAGGTGAACAGAGTAAGTTAGGGATAGACAGGGAAAGCTCAACAGTAGGATGAAAAGAATCTTCAGGAGCAACCACAGGAGAACATCTAGTGACAATGGCACTGGATAATCATTAACGAAGATAAGATCCAGCATCCGGTTTAGACGATTAGATACATGATTGATTTGAAAAAAAAGGAAGATCAATCAAACTATCTTAAAATTCATTATTGAATATGGGTATGTAGTCAAACTTGTCGAAAAACGACCAGGAAACATTTGGCCAGTGAAAATCTCCTAGTATCGCAAAGAAATCACAATCGCGAATGTGACAAAATATATCTTTGATGAAATTGAAATGCTGTAAAAAAACCAACATATCTGAGGACGAGTTACATAAAGGGCAAATGACGAAAAAGTAACCTTAACGGCAACAATTTCAATTTCGTCCAGTGGTGAAACATCTATTATTTCAGCATTAAAGGAGGATTTTACTGAAATAAGAACTCCACCACCGCGTCGGTTAAGACGATCGCGCCTGAAAATGTTATAATGAGATGACATGGTAGAATTAGAATGTCAGAATCAAAAGATATACTATTTTTATGCAACTGTTTTAACTTAGACCCAAGACCCCTAACATTCTGATACTGAATGAAAAGTTGGTCAGAGCCTAGTTTTTTGAGGTTATGACTGGGGCCGCTTGAGTCGAACCACTAGTCGGGAGGATGACTGGAGTTAAACGAGTTCTATTTTTCTGTTTAAACTCATTAACAATCATATGTGGGGGCCAAAACTTTGGATTACATGTGATAGGAAATATATCAGGTGACACGTTAATCTAAAATGACGAGATTTCGTTTGGCAGATAGCCTAGAAATAAATAAATAAAGTATCACTTAGGGTCGGTCTGGTTCTGGTGAGGTTGCAGAAGGAGTGGGTAAATTGGGAGGTAAGGAGTTACAGGGAGAGCGAGAAAATGATAAAAGGTTAGGACCAATATGTAACGGCGATGTAAGGAGTGAACCAGGCGGAAAAGGTATCGAAAGATGTAGTTGTGAACTCAACACCTTGTCAGGCGGAGTCTCAAGTTTATAGTCACTAAGCAAGTCAGCACTAAAATCAAAATCAGTGCTATGCTGCTTAGCGAGTGAACACAGTTTGAGAAATTATTTTTCCCACAGTATTGTACATACGTGAAAAATCGCATTGCA
>JAEIGM010000320.1:0-39087 GCA_018903735.1 Drosophila cardini | reverse complement strand
GAGAAAATGAAAGAAGACGTAATGCAAAAGACTCGCGCCTCGTGTGCCATTAAGGTTATGTTGCTCTTTCCACTCGCGATTCCCTACTTGTGGGTTTTAATTCCACCAAAGATGTTTTCAACTCTACTTTTTTCAAAATAAGCTCCAGGGTCCCTGCTCGGGCGCCACTTGTAAAGAAGTTCTAAGGCTGGGGTATTTCTCAGTCTATCTGAGTCCTCTTTATAAGAAATTTATATAACCTGGAACCATGGAGCGAGACTAATTAGACGCTGCGATGAAATTAGCGACTATTATAGGGCAAGATACAACTGTGTGGAAAAGAATTTGTTTGGCACACCACCGATTAGGAATCCCGGTACGTTAAATAGGTCCACGTAAAACGGGCTATGTCCCACTGTGGGCAGTCGTTGTATAATTGCACGCAAACGTGCTAGATTCCACTGTCCGTTGTGTCGGCAAATATACGCGTAAAACGCCCACTATTCGTCCCACTATGCGTCGTCATTGGCTATCTGCGCGTAAGACGTGCTAGATTCCACTGTCAGTTGTGTCGACAAATATACGCGTAAAACGCCCACTATTAGTCCCACTGTGCGCCGTCGTAGGTGGATTTGGAAATTACTAAGCAGTGTAATTTCGTGGCACTGTTGAGATTTATTTTCTATTTTTATTTCACTTACTGTCTATCACTCCTCGCACCGTCTCACTAAACCTGACCTAACCTAACCTCCCTAGCCGGCAACCACGCTTACCTGCTTACGCATATTTCGGAGTCTTTTCCTTGCGGTGGTGAAAAACCAAGTGAAGTGCGTAAATTCTGCAAATTGCTTCTAAGTCTCCTCTGCCAGCAAGATCAGCGGCAGCGCGCTCTCATTTGTCGCGTGCCGTTTGGTGTCTCGCTTTGGCTGTCGATGTCACGATGTTCTGCCTCACTCCGTTTCATTTTTCTCTGTAGTTTGCTCTCATCGCTGCCAGCGTCGCTGGTTTGCTCCTGTGTGGTGTCGCCAGGGTTTTGTCGGTTCGTTGTTTTCTGCTGTGCGGCGTCGCAATCTTTTCGTCTGCTTTCTGGTTGCTGCCTCTCTCTCTCTGTAGCTTGTTCTCGTTCGCTGCCGGCGTCGTTGTTTTCTGCTGTGTGACGTCGCAATGGTTTTGTCTGCTTTCTGGTTGCTGCCTCTCTCTCTGTAGCTTGCTCTCGTTTGCTGCCGGCGTCGTTCTTTTCCGCTGTGTGGCGTCGCAATGGTTTTGTCTCATTCACGTTTCATTCGATGGTGATCTCTATGTGGTTCGTTGTGTGTGTGTGTAGTTGGTTTTACCGTTGCTTGTCATTCTGCCGGTTGTTTGTCGCTAGCGAGTTGCCGTTTTATACCCTACCTACTCTATTCCCTTCATCTAGGGTATATATGACTAAGAACTCTTAATGATTATGTCTGTGGCTCCTTGCTTTATTTCATTACTGTTCTTAATGCTAGCAAAATACAAATAATTAACAAATAATGGAATTACTTAAAACTAATAACTAAACTAGGGCTCCATGCCCTCTGTGTAATAATAATAATACTTAAAAACTAGTAACTAAAAGACCCAGGGCTCTTTATATGCATTTAAATACTTGAGTTTTTTATAAATCCCCCCTATGTAAAAACCTGCATTAGTGCTCTTCATCAAGTGTTATTGTGTGCCGGTACAATTACTTTTAACAAATTAGAGTGCTTAAAGCAGGCTTCAAATGCCTGAATATTCTGTGCACGGGATAATGAAATAAGACGTCTGTTCTGTTCTTCTTCTGTTCTTCTCTTCTGGAGAGTTGAAATTCTTGGACTGTCCTAAGACTAACTTAAGCGAAAGCATTTGCCAAAGATGTTTTCATTAATCAACTAAAAGGAATTGACGGAAGGGCACCACGGGAAAACTTACCAGGTTCGAGCATGAGTGTGTAAGACATATTGATAGCTCTTAGATCGTTCTTAGATCGTGGAGTGATTTGTCTGGTTAATTCCCATAAAGTATATTCATGTCATTTCATTTGAAGACAAAATATATCGAACTATCCTGAAAGTTGCATCTAAATCGGAAAATAAACAAAAGAGCTAGACACGTAAGAAAGTTAATAATTGAACACAATATCAATGCATGTGTGAAAGCGTGACAGAAACATACAAACATGTGAACGAACTTTTCGCTGCTCGCTAGTGGAAGCGCTGCCCGCGAATGCTCTCCGTGCCGACCAATTATATATGTTTTACATATACACACATACTTATGTGCGTTCATACAAATGTCAATTTTTTCCTAGGTGACCATAGTTTTTTACAATTTGCGGGCGCGGTGAGGGGCGTGGCAAAGATTTGAAATAAACTTGATCTGCTCGCGAAGCAGACGGACTTTCATTCCAAATTTGGTGGCTCTAGCTCTTGTAGTTTAAAAGATCCAGGTGTTCATACAGACGGACGGACAGACAGACAGACGGACATTGCTAAATCGTCTCGGCTGTAGATGCTGATCAAGAATATATATATTTTATGGGGTCGGCCACGCCTCCTTCTGCCTGTTACGCACATTTCGCTTGAGACAAACTTAATAGACCCCTCTACTCTTTTTTAGAGTACGGGGTTTAAAAAAGCTAGACACGTAACAAAGCTTACAATTGCACGCAATGTCAATGCATGTGTGCAAGCGTTACAGAAACATACAAACATGTGAGCGAACGTTTTCGCTACTTGTGTGGCGACAGCGCTGCTCGCGGACGATGCATGCACATATATCCATGCGATACGATAAATCATATATCGATATTCAATACGATAGTAATTATAATTGCGATATGATATTGAATGCGATAATTGATCATTATGTCGATATCGTATTTGATTTCAGTTGTTGATAATATCGATATCGAAAGCCACATCTGATTTTTGCGATATTTTAATTAATATCGATATCGGCATTTTCTTGTCGTCTTACATCCCTATTTCAAAGTGATGGTTTTGTTTCAAAGTGTTTTATTGCAAACTCTGAGAGTACGGTGTCTTTTACAGTCGGCTAGCTCGACTGTAGCCTTTTTTACTTGTTATAAATGACCTTCCTTCTTCACTGGCCCATTTTCGCGTTGTTATGTATGCCGATGACGTGAAATTATTATTGTCTTATAAGGATCCCCCAGATCATACGCTTCTTCAAGATGATTTTAATTCTATGCATAACTGGTGTTTAACTAATCACTTGAACCTTAGTTTTCAAATGCCTGTTTGTGACGTTTAACAGGGTGTCTCCTTTCTTAGCCTACTAGCACATTGACAATATACCTTTAAAACGAATATTGTAATTAGATGACCTCATGTGTTACTTTTTATGATAAATTAAGTTTCACACATCATATTTCCACTATAGTTAATAAAGCTAAGGGAACTCTTGGATTTATTAAACGCTGGTCTAAGGAATTTAATGATCCATTTGTCACCAAAGTTCTTTACACATCCCTAGTCCGTCCCATTCTTGAGTATTGTTCATGTGTTTGGTCACCTCAACATGCTCATAGTCAAGGTTAAATTGAGTCAGTGCAGAAGCAGTTTTTACTCTTCACTCTTCGTGGAATTAGTTGGGAGCCTAATCTACGCCTTCCATCCTGTACTAACACTCTTGCTTCTAAGTCTTCCATCCCTTACTAATCGGAGAAGAGTTCTTGGAGTAATCTTCCTCCATAAATTAATGATCGGTAATATCGGCTCCCCATCTCTTTTAGAACGCTTTAAATTTAATATTCCCACCAGGACCATTAGGTACAACATCCCTTTATCTCTTCCTACATGCACTACTGACTACGCTTTTCACAATCGTTTTCGGGTATTATGCGCTAATTATAATGAACACTATTGATTGATTGATACCTCTCTCTCTCCCATCTAAAAGCTTCTCTTTACAGCCAACTCCGTTATGTCTCTGATTTCCAAGGGTAGTAAGAATGGAGTGTCTGGCATTCCTTCTTACCCCTTAAATCAGAGATCTTTCGAGTTAGTTTTGGTATAATTTTTATTGATCTGGTTTGGTTTTTCTGGGGTTTTCCCAACCCTTTCAACAAATGTTGGATCAATTTCTTTGCTTGTTATTCCCAGATCTAATTACTATCTTTTATAATTTCAGTTAAATTTAAATTTAAAAATTTTTTTAAAATTATTTTTAATATAATCTAAATTTAAATTATATATCTGTACACTAACTAACCGTATAGTTAAATACTCGCGACTGCTTTTAGTCTGCGTTAATAAATAAATAAATAAATAATTTGACAGTGTTTCTTTCTTCCCTTCCTACTAATCCTAACCACTAACTGGTAGATAGGTGTAGGCCTTTTCCTGATTGCCGTGGGACTATCCCCGCGCATTGAAATTCTTTCTAGAAGATAGGCGTGGGCCTTTTCCCGCCTGCTGTGGGACTATCCCGGCATGTTGTGAAACTAACCAATAGGGTAATAAAATACCTGACCACTAACAGGGTTATATTCTCTAGGTGTCCTTGCGCATTTCCATATTTCCCGTACTCGAACTGCAGCGTCGCACACTGGGGCAGCGGGCCGAAAAGCGTGGCAAAAATCATTTTTGTGATGGTAGCGTTCGACAAAAAGAAAAATGAGGTTTCGTTAAAAAATGATCAAAACTGATTGATCCAAAATTTTTTGGAAATCGGTTGAAAATTGTGGGTGCTAGAGCCCCTCAAAGTTGACATATTTTTTGAAATGTGCCGAACTGCATCTTACATTTATGTAGCAATAAGGACAATTGTTAGCATTAAGAACATGTTGAAGCGTTAAGCATTTGAATTGAAGTATTATGTGAATTAAGTAATTTTTTAATCGAATAAGTATCGATAGCAGTTAGGGAGGCTGGCAGCGCCCTCTGTCGGGAGCGCGGGGAGCGGCCGGGTGCAACTCTGCACGAAAGCTCTGTGGTGAAGAGTGAGCTTTCGTGGTGGAGTTGCATCAGGACGGCATCCGCCCTGCTCGGACAGAGGACAGACGTGCGCGCTAGAGCGACGAAACGAAAAGAAACTGGAGGAATATGAATAAATGGAATGAACGGAAAGAAAAGACAGTTATTAATTGATGAGCAAATGTGAGAAAATAGAAGCGTCGCGAATATTCCCTATCCTCTCCCGATTCCTAGTCATTTTCCGTTTCGCTTGGGTGCAGTGGTGTCTCTACGGCGCACCTAGAGTCACACCCTGCCCTCGCGAATCAACGTTGTCTTCCGCTGAAAGTGTTCGTGATCTCTTGGCGCTCCAGAGCCACGATCCCACTTTCGCAAGACTCCCCCTTTCCTTCAATGTGCAGTAATGCGCCGAGAATAACGGTGGCACCCCCCGTTTAGATCTCGCATCCGCACTACTCCCCTTCCACCCAGCGCTCCCGTTCGGGAACAGCGGCGGCCGCCCGAGTATCTCGGCGCCCTCGCTTTGATCTCGCGGAGCGACTTGACCACTCGTAGAGAGCAGCGGCGGTACCCCCCTTCGATCTCGAGTCGCCGCCCCCCCTCTTTCTCGTTAGTCTGAGCCCCTCCACCACCCTGGTCATCCCCGTCTACAGCGTCTCCGCGAATATTACAAATTTCTTGTAAGATTCGAGACCTGGGCTGACTGAGATCTGTACCCCAGCTAAAACGCTTCCTTACAAGTTGAGCGACTATAACCAAGCTAACACATTACGTGTAAAGTACCATTATAACTATCCTCACCAAATTTGGTCTGGATCGGACAACTATAGCCTATAGCTCCCATAGGACAAATCGGCCGAAAATTGGTAGTTTGTTTGGAGACATGAAGTTTTAGTTGAGCGACTGTAACCAAACTAACATATTATGTGTATGATACCATTGTAACTATCCTCACCAAATTTGGTCCAGATCGGACAACTATAGCCGAAAGCTCAGATAGGACAAATCGGCCGAAAATTGGTGGTTTGTATGGAGATATGAAGTTTTAGTTGAGCGACTGTAACCAAACTAGCACATTAGAGCGAGCCGACTGTAAAAGACCCCGTACTCATACTAGTGACCAATTTTCCAAACAACAGAGAGTTTGTGAATTTGTTTCTTAAATTTTTTATGGATTTATATTATTGGATTACAAGATTCGTATTTAAGATATAAAATATTATGAAAAAAATTATGATACTAAATTGTATGTAAAGACATTATTTGGGATATTATTTTAATAATATCATCATGTTTTATTGGCTTGACTTTGATTATTTCTATTGGTGGATACAATGGCGTAAGATCAACTTCTGGTTGCAAATAATTATCGCTTAAAATTATATCATTTATTTGTATTTTACATTGATTTACATTAATAATTGTATTACCATGGATATTAAGATTAACATTATTTTTCTGACAATTTTGTTTTATAGTTGTATTAGTCAAATTCCAAGTTACAATAGTATTTAGTTCAATATATTTTATCATTTCTTTAGAATTTATTCGTTCAAAATAACAGATTGGATTTGTATGTAGTTTAATTTTTGTAATGCATTCATCAATTATTGGTTCATTTTCTCGGGTAAAAATTTTATTATCGTTTTCGAAATAAGAAGTACTACTAATGTAGTCAAGTTGATAGCCATTATGATCAGGATATGGGATCACTTTAATAGTGTTTGTGAATTGAAAGTCAATTGGGATATGGGATACAATTAATATGATGTTATCATAGTGTCGGGATTACTTGTCACTAAGTTAGCCACGTGGCGCGTGTCACGTTCGCTTAAAACTAGCGGTCGGCCTCCTTTATTTATTTTTATGTGTTCTGAACAGTTTTTTTTTAACTGCTGCACAGTCATGTGACTAACACCCAATTTATTAGTTACTTTCCTAACGGACTCGCCCCCTATCAATAATTCCATTATTTTCTTTTTCTTCTCAATATCCATCTTAATTATTTTGAAAATTGACTTAAAATGATGAAAGCTTACCGATTTAAACGAAAAAAACAAGAAAGAAAAGTACAGTCGAGCACGCCCGACCGTAAAATACTCTCTGCATTTTATTCCCGATCATTTTAATAAAATCGATATTCGGGTATATCAATTAAAAGTACTTGCAACAAAACACGTTGAAACAAAAACATCTGTTTGTATGCATACACACACATATACATTTGACATTTTAAGTATGCACGCACATATGTATGTGTGTATATGTTATACATACACAATTGGTTGGCACGGCCAGCATTCGCGGGAAGCGCTGCCGCTAGCAAGCACCGAAAACGTTCGCTCACATGTTTGTATGTTTCTATCTCGCTCGCACACAGGCATTGGCATTGCTTTCAATTATTAACTTTCTTACATGGATAGCTCTTTTGTTTATTGTCCGATTTAGATGCAACTTTCAGGATAGTTTAATATATTTTGTCTTCAAACGAATGTGAAATAGCAATACTGTACGATAAGAACATATGCCTTAAAATCGGCATTGAAGTTTGCAAATTATTTTATTTCTTGTGGGAAAAGAGGGCGTGGCAGTCCAAAATTTTTGATGACAGTACAATTATGCCATCTCTAGGAACCTGCGTACCAAAATGGGTGTTCCTAAGTGCCATAGTTACTGAGATATTCGCCTAAAACATCAATTTTTTACGAGGTGTTTTCAGTTTTTTGCACATTGTGGGCGAACGGGGCGTGGCATCGAAAAAAAAAAGATTCTTGTGTTGACTGACTTAATATCGAGTCGATAGAGACCAAATTCAAACTTGTAGCTCTTACCATCTCTGAAATCTGTTTGTTCATACGGACAGACAGACAGACGGACAGACAGACGGACAGACAGACGGACAGACGGACATGGCTATATCGACTCGGATTGTGATGCTGATCAAGAATATATATACTTTATGGGGTCTGCCACGCCTCCTTCTGCCTGTTACATACTTTTTTTTTTTGCACAAACCCAATATACTCTCTCTTGCAGAGAGTATAATAAGCTTTAAGGGTAAAAAAAGCTTTGAAACAAATATAAATGGGTTTTGACTTTTTTTACTCTTTGCCATTGTATTTCTCTTATCGCTAATCAAATGTTTTTAAGTTTGTAGATAAGAGAGTTAAATATTTCACTATGAAAAGAAGACTATGATCTTAAGCATGCATAAAGCAGAAGAGATAATACAGACTGTTGAAGTGAGAACATTGAACATGTGTTACAGTTTTGCTCGTCAGTGTACCTGTATATTTATATAAAACCATATAACATTAACATATTTTTGTCTCAAAACTAGCAACTGTTAGCATTTATCAAGCGCTGTATAAAATACAGAAATTTGTACACACATAAATACAAAAATGCGGTAAGAAAATTGTTTGTACAGTCCCACACGCACTAAATAGGCGCCTTTTCAATTATTTGCTATTCTCTTTATCCTCTTTAGTTAGAAAATACACTTCAAACCAAACCCTCGGCATCTTCAATATGGAATAAGTCCACTTCACGCTTGGATAAGCATTTTTGAATTGCTGCTCAAAATATCATACAGACTGGGTTTTAAAAAATGGCAAGTAAAAAACGAAAAAGAGAAATTAGAAATGATTGAAAGAAAAAAACATATACAAAGAAGATTGCGAGAAGAAATGGGTTTGCATGTAAATAAGCCAAAGCCGAATGGAAGTGGAAACACGAACGATGGCAATACTGCGAGAAAAGCATTTTTAAATACGAAGTTGTTTGCATCAATTGTAAAACATGACTTGGAGTTACTTGAGAGTCTGCATACTATTCTAATAGCTATTAACTGCGAATTTGCAATCGACGCTTTAAAATTTCAAAATTTCTCAGATAAAACTATCAGATCATAAATGTTACATTATTCATGGTATCCTATGTCACCAACTCTCCATAAAATTTTAGTTCATGGATTACAAATAATAACTGCATCAGTAATGCCGGTGGGTGTCTTGGAGAAAACGCGTCTGAAGCGAAAAATAAATTTTACAAGCGTGATCGGCTACTGCACGCTCGATATAATTCGCGGGTAAATAATATGATGGATGTATTCCAAAGATCTATGGACACTTCAGATCCCCTCATCCAAAGTATATCCATTAAGAAAAGGGCAGCTCGACATAAAAAACACACCCTTCCGCGCGATGTCATTGAACTTTTAGAAACACCACATTATAATTTTCCAATAAATGTTCAGTCTTTAAGTAATGATTACAGTTTTCTGACTCAGAAATAGATGATATAAATCAATATGCGTTTGAATTAGATGTGGAAAACAATTAAAATGTGAATTTTTCTAAAATTGTTAGTAACTAAAACCTGTCTTTAAGAAAGAATTTAATCATAATAAATATTATATTACTATCACTAAAACATAAAAAAATATTAAAATTTTTGTACTTCATATATAGCTCTCACACTTTCCTTTGTGATCACGTATACCCATTGTTGCCTTATATGGGCTATTGGTCGTAGGCGTGGTCAAATGAACTTCAAATTTTGTTTCAATATTTGGAGTGCTATTCTTATCTAATATACCAAGTTTCAGCTCGATATCTGCGTTATTCGACTTTATGCCACTTATTTGGCAATTCAGCCCAGTGTGCATTGTGGGCGAATGGGGCGTGGCATCGAATAAAAAAAGATTCTTGTATTGACTGACTTAATATCGAGTTGATACTGACCAAATTCAAATTTGTAGCTCTTACCATCTCTGATGGAGAGACGGACATGGCTAGATCGACTCGGCTTGTGATGCTGATCAAGAATATATTTACTTTATGGGGTTCGCCACGTCTCCTTCTGCCTGTTACACATTTTTCACAAACCCAATATACTCTCTCTTGCAGAGAGTATATAAACAAATTGTAATTTCGTAAAATTAACAATTTATTTGGGACTTAGCAATCACGGAAAGGCTTGGCAGCGTGCTTGTGGTTACAGCGATATCAAAGAACCAACTGCCTTACTCGCTAGCTTAAATATAAGAGATTCGCTTACACTTATAGACTGTTCAATAGTTCCATCTTATTACTTATTCAAACAATTCATAATAATTCCTTTTACTATTAACCTATGCTTATAATCCAATAATACTTTTTCGGCACGTGAAGCAGATTAAATAGTTATTACTATATATTTATTACTGAATTTTTCTACAATATAAAATTCTATAAAAATATCTTAATGTGGAAATTTTATTGATATGGCATTCGAAACCATGTTCCTCCACAAGAAATACAAATTTCTGTAGGGCCTTTTATCAAATTTTCATACTATTAACTTCTGGCATCGGAGATTCGATACTGCATTTGTTAGTCCCGTTATCGTTCACATTCTTCAGATGATATTGGATCACTTACCTCCCTATTTCGCTGAGACTGAATTTCTGACTCAAATGCCCGATTTTGAGAGATTTCCCTATAGGTCAACACTATGGATACATTACTGTTTAGAATTTCCTCTGCTCTTATATATTTTGCTTAAAAATAAACCTTGTATTACAATTCGAAATTATTATTTTAAATTTAAATTGAAATAAAACAAGTAAGAAAGGCTACAGTCGAGCTAGCCGACTGTAAAGGACCCCGTACTCATAGTATTTTCAATAAAACACTTTGAAACAAAACCATCAGTTTGCAATAGGGATGGAAATCGCCAAGAAAATGCCGATATCGATATTAATTAAAATATCACATCAAATGAAATATCGATATTATCAACAACTGAATTCAAATACGCTATAGATATAGACATAATGGCCAAATATCGCATTCGATATCATATCGCAATTATAATTACTATCGTATTGAATATCGATATATGATTTATTGTATCGTATGCATTCATGTGCGTGCATCGTCCGCGAGCAGCGCTGTCGCTACACAAGCAGCGAAAACGTTCGCTCACATGATTATATGTTTCTGTCTCGCTTGCACACATGCATTGACATTGCGTGCAATTGTAAACTTTGTTACGTGTCTAGTTTTTTGTTTATTGTCCGATTTGTATGCAACTTTCAGAATAGTTTGTGATACTCTGTCTCCAAACTAATTTCAAATTACAATACCGTACGATACGTGAAAATGCCTTAAAAATGACATTGAAGTTTGAAAATTATTACTTCCGTGTGTGTTATGGTGTTTCTAAGTGCTATAATTACTGAGATATTTGCTTAAAACATAAATTTTTCCTAGGTGACCATAGTTTTTTACAATTTACGGGGGCGGTAAGGGGCGTGGCAAAGATTTGAAATAAACGTGATCTGCTCGCGAAGCAGAGTGACTTCCATTCCAAATTTGGTGGCTCTAGATTTTGTAGTTTTAAAGATCCAGGTGTTCATACGGACGGACGGACAGACGGACATCGCTATATCGACTCGGCTGTTGATGGTGATCACGAATATATATACTTTATGGGGTCGGCCACGCCTCCTTCTGCCTGTTACGCACATTTCGCTTCAGACAAACCTAATAGACCTCTCTACTCTATTTAGAGTACGGGGTCAAAAAAAAAAAAAATAAATAATCACAATAATCCACTGATGGGATTTGAACCCACGACTTCACGCGTCAGAACCCTAACAGTTGCAACACGCCCTACATCAGATCAGATATCGACTATCTGCATTTACATGTAATAGTTTTTGATTAAATAACAAAAGTTACTTTGAAATGTCCGCGGCGGCTTTCGAGACGTAGACCTCATGCTTAACATTCAAGTAGAATAAGAACAGTCATCTCTACCACTTAGACCACTTTCCTGACTGTAGTTGATGTAAATAATTAAACTTTAAAAAACTAATTTATTAGAATAAATCACTGACGGGAATCGAACCCGCGATCCCGGGTTAACATGCATGTACGAAAAACAAAAACACGTAGCTCTACTACTTAGACCAGGCTGTTGATTTGAGTTGCAATAGCTAAATGTAGAGTTAACTCTCTTATTGCAAGCAAGTGTAAACAAACCATTTGTTCATAAAATGCAGCATTTTTTTTTAATTTGTTTTATATGTTGTTGTTTTCCGATTTAGACCAAATTTGGTAAGGATACTTTTAATTATTATGCACACAAACTGTGAGTTTGGTTGCAATCGCTTAACTAACGTTACATGTCTTCATACAAATGTTTTATTTTTAAGCGATTTGTGCTATGGGAGCTATAGGCTATAGTTTTCCGATCCGGATCAAACTCGTTGGGGATAGTTATGATGGTACCATACACATAAAGTGTGAATTGGTTCCCACTAAATCTAGTCGTTTTCAAGTTATGGTTATGTAAAAACAGTTTGTTCCGGTAAGGGGCGTGGCAAAGATTTGAAAAAAATTTGATCTGCTCACGAAGCAGACGGACTTTCATTTCAAATTTGGTGTCTCTAGCTATTGTAGTTTAAAAGATGCAGGTGTTCATACAGACGGGCGGCCAGACGGACGGACGGACAGACGGACAGACGGACATCGCTATATCGTCTCGGCTTTTGATGCTGATCAAAAATACTTTATGGGGTCGAATATGTCTCCTTCAATGCGTTACAAACTTCGTAACGAAATTAATATACGCCCTGCAAGAGTGTATAAAAAGGATATATTTGTCATAAATAAAAACATACTGACCGAGTTTCATCCAAATCGGACAACTATATCGTATAGCTCCCATAGAGACGATCTGTCAAAAAAACGCAGTAAATATGAATTTATATGAAAAACTTCTGCGTTGGCCAAGCAATATTTGTGAAACTCACACATAATATATTTGTCATAATATAAACATACTGATCAAGTTTCATCCAAATTGGGGGACTACTGACTGACTGATTTATTTGTATGGTAAAGTGCTGAGTGGAGTGAGTACGGGGTCTTTTACAGTCGGCTTGTTCGACAGTAGACTCTCTTGTTTTTTCATAATTTTTTGCGTTGAGGCCCGTATACTTGACATTTACCAGTAAGACAACTATTGAAATTGTTATTGTGTTGGAAAACGATGAGCTTCTATGAAAGCGTGCACTTCGTTTGAGAAATTAGATCATACAACACGCTGAACTCGCTACATAATTTTAGTGGTGTGATAGAACATAATATTAATGACGAGCCTAACCAGCCAGAAACTCTGAATTATTCACGGATATCTGAAAGTGGGTTTTAACTCAAGACCAAGATTCATAGAGGGGAAGCTTTGAGTTTTGTTAGGGCAAAAAAATCGGCACTTTCTGGAACTTGCAAAAACATTGCAAGCGTCGTCTGGAGGTCCGATTCAAAATGGCGGCATCACACTGCCTAAATTTAACTCAGAGGCATTCGGCTCTAACGCGGTGTGCTACGGCGGACATATTTCTACACGAAAAACCATTTCAAGGTAGCGCACTAATTTTAGCGCCGACAAAGTCATTAGAAGGAAGTTCGTCACAATGGATATCGCAGATCTGCTATCCAGACATCACATGGCCACAATTTAGGCAGCTTTTCGAGCAAAGGTAGCAAATTTATGTTATATGAATAATAATTTAGAATTGTAATACAAGGTTTATTTTTAAGCAAAACATGTTTTTAAATTCACTCATGTAAGGAAATTAGTGTGTTTATTATAGTAAAAAGTGAATTTTTTAAAAGGATAGAGATAAAGACGTATAGGTAGAAACAACAGGTAAGAACAAACTGCAGCCCATGACACTAATGCAGGCTAAGGAATACCGATCAGCAGAAAGAGAACTGGAAGAGGAATGGCGTTAAGTCGGCGTTCGTAGCAACGCAAAAGTAATTCGCCACGAGCAAGTAGTAAACTCTTCTCAGAGAAGATTGGCGCGTTTTCAAAGTTGTATAAGAGCAGAGGAAATTCTAAACAGTAATGTATCCATAGTGTTGACCTATAGGGAAATCTCTCAAAATCGGGCATTTGAGTCAGAAATTCAGTCTCAGCGAAATAGGGAGGTAAGTGATCCAATGTCATCTGAAGAATGTGAACGATAACGGGACTAACAAATGCAGTATCGAATCTCCGATGCCAGAAGTTAATAGTATGAAAATTTGATAAAAGGCCCTACAGAAATTTGTATTTCTTGTGGAGGAACATGGTTTCGAATGCCATATCAATAAAATTTCCACATTAAGATATTTTTATAGAATTTTATATTGTCGAAAAATTCAGTAATAAATATATAGTAATAACTATTTAATCTGCTTCACGTGCCGAAAAAGTATTATTGGATTATAAGCATAGGTTAATAGTAAAAGGAATTATTATGAATTGTTTGAATAAGTAATATGATGGAACTATTGAACAGTCTAGAAGTGTAAGCGAATCTCTTATATTTAAGCTAGCGAGTAAGTTCTTGTTTTCGGGAATGCAGCTGTCGCAGCTGCAGGCAGTTGGTTCTTTGATATCGCTGTAACCACAAGCACACTGCCAAGCCTTTCCGTGATTGCTAAGTCCCAAATAAATTGTTAATTTTACGAAATTACAATTTGATTATATACTCTCTGCAAGAGAGAGTATATTGGGTTTGTGAAAAGTGTGTAACAGGCAGAAGGAGACGTGGCGAACCCCATAAAGTAAATATATTCTTGATCAGCATCACAAGCCGAGTCGATCTAGCCATGTCCGTCTCTCCATCAGAGATGGTAAGAGCTACAAATTTGAATTTGGTCAGTATCAACTCGATATTAAGTCAGTCAATACAAGAATCTATTTTTATTCGATGCCACGCCCCATTCGCCCACAATGCACACTGGGCTGAATTGCCAAATAAGTGGCTTAAAGTCGAATAACGCAGATATCGAGCTGAAACTTGGTATATTAGACAAGAATAGCACTCCAAATATTGAAACAAAATTTGAAGTTCATTTGACCACGCCTGCGACCAATAGCCCATATAAGGCAACAATGCGTATACGTGATCACAAAGGAAAGTGTGAGAGCTATATATGAAGTACAAAAATTTTAATATTTTTTATGTTTTAGTGATAGTAATATAATATTTATTATGATTAAATTCTTTCTTAAAGACAGGTTTTAAAAACAAACAATTTTAAAAAAATTCACATTTTAATTGTTTTCCACATCTAATTCAAACGCATATTGATTTATATCATCTATTTCTGAGTCAAAAAACTGTAATCATTACTTAAAGACTGAACATTTATTGGAAAATTATAATGTGGTGTTTCTAAAAGTTCAATGACATCTCGCGGAAGGGTGTGTTTTTTATGTCGAGCTGCCCTTTTCTTAATGGATATACTTGGGATGCGGGGATCTGAAGTGTCCATAGATCTTTGGAATACATCCATCATATTATTTACCCGCGAATTATATCGAGCGTGCAGTAGCCGATCACGCTTGTAAAATTTATTTTTCGCTTCAGACGCGTTTTCTCCAAGACACCCCACCGGCATTACTGATGTATTTATTATTTGTAATCCATGAACTAAAATTTTATGGAGAGTTGGTGACATAGGATACCATGAATAATGTAACATTTATGATCTGATAGTTTTATCTGAGAAATTTTGAAATTTTAAAGCGTCGATTGCAAATTCGCAGTTAATAGCTATTAGAATAGTATGCAGACTCTCAAGTAACTCCAAGTCTGATGCAAACAAATTCGCAGTTAAAAATGCTTGTCTCGCAGTATTGCCATCATTCGTGTTTCCACTTCCATTCGGCTTTGGCTTATTTACATGCAAACCCATTTCTTCTCGCAATCTTCTTTGTATATGTTTTTTTCTTTCAATCATTTCTAATATGTCTTTTTCGTTTTTTACTTGCCATTTTTTAAAACCTAGTCTGTATGATATTTTGAGCAGCAATTCAAAAATGCTTATCCAAGCGTGAAGTGGACTTATTCCATATTGAAGATGCCGAGGGTTTGGTTTGAAGTGTATTTTCTAACTAAAGAGGATAAAGAGAATAGCAAATAATTGAAAAGGCGCCTATTTAGTGCGTGTGGGACTGTACAAACAATTTTCTTACCGCATTTTTGTATTTATGTATGTACATATTTCTGAATTTTATACAGCGCTTGGTAAATGCTAACAGTTGCTAATTTTGAGACAAAAATATGTTAATGTTATATGGTTGTATATAAATATGCAGGTACACTGACGAGCAAAACTGTAACACATTTTCAATGTTCTCACTTCAACAGTCTGTATTATCTCTTCTGCTTTATGCATGCTTAAGATCATAGTCTTGTTTTCATAGTGAAATATTTAACTCTCTTATCTACAAACTTAAAAACATTTGATTAGCGATAAGAGAAATACAATGGCAAAGAGTAAAAAAAGCCAAATGTTACAGTTATGCACTCGCAAAGCAAAACCCATTTATATTTGTTTCAAAGCTTTTTTTACCCTTAAAGCTTATTTTTTTTCGTTTAAATCGGTAAGCTTTCATCATTTTAAGTCAATTTTCAAAATAATTAAGATGGATATTGAGAAGAAAAAGAAAATAATGGAATTATTGATAGGGGCGAGTCCGTTAGGAAAGTGGCTAATAAATTGGGTGTTAGTCACATGACTGTGCAGCGGTTAAAAAAAACTGTTCAGAACACATAAAAATAAATAAAGGAGGCCGACCGCTAGTTTTAAGCGAACGTGACACGCGCCACGTGGCTAACTTAGTGACAAGTAATCCCGACACTATGATAACATCATATTAATTGTATCCCATATCCCAATTGACTTTCAATTCACAAAAACTATTAAAGTGATCCCATATCCTGATCCTAATGGCTATCAACTTGACTACATTAGTAGTACTTCTTATTTCGAAAAAGATAATAAAATTTATACCCGAGAAAATGAACCAATAATTGATGAATGCATTACAAAAATTAAACTACATACAAATCCAATCTGTAATTTTGAACGAATAAATTCTAAAGAAATGATAAAATATATTGAACTAAATACTATTGTAACTTGGAATTTGACTAATACAACTATAAAACAAAATTGTCAGAAAAATAATGTTAGTCTTAATATCCAAGGTAATAAAATTATTAATGTAAATCATTGTAAAATACAAATAAATGATATAATTTTAAGCGATAATTATTTGCAACCAGAAGTTGATCTTACGCCATTGTATCCACCAATAGAAATAATCAAAGTCAAGCCAATAAAACATGATGATATTATTAAAATAATATCCCAAATAATGTCTTTACATACACAATTATAGTAATCATAATCATTTTATTCATAATCATATTTTTATATCTTAAATACGAATCTTGTAATCCAATAATATAAATCCATAAAAAATTTAAGAAACAAATTCACAAACTCTCTGTTGTTTGGAAAATTGGTCACTAGTATGAGTACGGGGTCTTTTACAGTCGGCTCGCTCTAATGTGCTAGTTTGGTTACAGTCGCTCAACTAAAACTTCATATCTCCATACAAACCACCAATTTTCGGCCGATTTGTCCTATGGGAGCTATCGGCTATAGTTGTCCGATCCAGACCAAATTTGGTGAGGATAGTTACAATGGTATCATACACATAATATGTTAGTTTGGTTACAGTCGCTCAACTAAAACTTCATGTCTCCAAGCAAACTACCAATTTTCGGCCGATTTGTCCTATGGGAGCTATAGGCTATAGTTGTCCGATCCAGACCAAATTTGGTGAGGATAGTTATAATGGTACTTTACACGTAATGTGTTAGCTTGGTTACAGTCGCTCAACTTGTAAGGAAGCGTTCTAGCTGGGGTACAGATCTCAGTCTGCCCAGGTCTCGAATCTTACAAGAAATTTGTAATATTCGCGGAGACGCTGTAGACGGGGATGACCAGGGTGGTGGAGGGGCTTAGACTAACGAGGAAGAGGGGGGGCGGCGACTCGAGATCGAAGGGGGGTACCGCCGCTGCTCTCTAAGAGTGGTCAAGTCGCTCCGCGAGATCAAAGCGAGGGCGCCGAGATACTAGGGCGGCCGCCGCTGTTCCCGAACGGGAGCGCTGGGTGCAAGGGGAGTAGTGCGGATGCGAGATCTAAACGGGGGGTGCCACCGTTATTCTCGGGGCATTACTGCACATTGAAGGAAAGGGGGAGTCTTGCGAAAGTGGGATCGTGGCTCTGGAGCGCCTAGAGATCAGGAACACTTTCAGCGGAAGACAACGTTGATTCGCGAGGGCAGGGTGTGACTCTAGGTGCGCCGTAGAGACACCACTGCACCCAAGCGAAACGGAAAATGACTAGGAATCGGGAGAGGATAGGGAATATTCGCGACGCTTCTATTTTCTCACATTTGCTCATCAATTAATAACTGTCTTTTCTTTCCGTTCATTCCATTTATTCATATTCCTCCAGTTTCTTTTCGTTTCGTCGCTCTGGCGCGCACGTCTGTCCTCTGTCCGAGCAGGGCAGATGCCGTCCTGATGCAACTCCACCACGAAAGCTCACTCTTCACCACAGAGCTTTCGTGCAGAGTTGCACCCGGCCGCTCCCCGCGCTCCCGACAGAGGGCGCTGCCAGCCTCCCTAACTGCTATCGCTACTTATTCGATTACAAAATTACTTAATTCACATAATACTTCAATTCAAATGCTTAACGCTTCAACATGTTCTTAATGCTAACAATTGTCCTTATTGCTACATAAATGTAAGACGGGGTCTGGATCCCGCCTTACAAGTTCAATTTTAAAGTTCATACTTTGCGACAGAAATGCATGCAGTTCGGCACATTTCAAAAAATATGTCAACTTTGAGGGGCTCTAGTACAAGACGTCTGCATGAATGGCAAAAAAAACACACTCAAATGTACAATGTCAAAATTTAATTGAGTGAATACTTGTACAAAACGAAATGAGAATGAGTGAGTGATTGAAGTCGTGTTTCCTTCGGCTGCACAAAAATATACAAAACAACGGAATAAAAAAAAAAAATTGATTTATATTGAATACATTCGCTTATTCGGCCCGCTGCAGTGTGCGCGCTGTAGTGTTCTGTTAAAAGAAAGAGGAAAAAAAATAGAAATATGCGTGCCATGTATTTTTTGTTGTGAATATATGTTGATTTATATACTTTATTACATGTAATTTATATTAGAGTTTGAAAACATAATTTTATTAATGTTATCTCAACTCCACATTCATTTTTGATTTTAGCAAAATATCGCCACACTTCGCTTTGCCCGCTTTTATCAGTTAAGCTGTACAATCCACTTTGTATCATTTTTTTTATTTCGTCGCTTTTAAACAACGCGCTCTCATATATTATATATATTTTAATCAAATAAATATTAGATCTGCAAATATCAACACAGAAAACATTTATAGACGGTCACAACTACACATTTTGTTAGTAAAACTAAAACACAAGCTTCAAACAAAACAAAACACAAAAACAACACGCTGGCATTTGTCGGCAGGCAAATACATATTTTTTTCTGCAGCTTCGCCCTTCCTTTTTGCACGTCTGCTCACAATTTCTCAAATCACAAAGTGAATACACAAAGTATTCTGCGAACTACTTGTGTAGTTCGAATGTTTTCGAAGTTTTCATTTCATTTTGCTCTTCTTTCGTTATACTCTGTCTTTCGACATGAGACCCAACATGTTCTTCTTGCGAAACAATAGTATACACATTCGTCTCATTCTGCTTTTTCACTCACTCATATTCTACTCAATTCGAATGTACTCAATGTGGCTTTGTTATGAATGCATTCATGCAGACGTCTATCTAGTACCCACAATTTTCAACCGATTTCCAAAAAATTTTGGATCAATCAGTTTTGATCATTTTTTAACGAAACCTCATTTTTCTTTTTGTCGAACGCTACCATCACAAAAATGATTTTTGCCACGCTTTTCGGCCCGCTGCCCCAGTGTGCGACGCTGCAGTTCGAGTACGGGAAATATGGAAATGCGCAAGGACAACTAGAGAATATAACGCTGTTAGTGGTCAGGTACTTTATTACCCTATTGGTTAGTTTCACAACATGCCGGGATAGTCCCACAGCAGGCGGGAAAAGGCCCACGCCTATCTTCTAGGAAGAATTTCAATGCGCGGGGATAGTCCCACGGCAATCAGAAAAAGGCCCACACCTATCTACCAGTTAGTGGTTAGGATTAGTAGGAAGGGAAGAAAGAAACACTGTCAAATTATTTATTTATTTATTTATTAACGCAGACTAAAAGCAGTCGCGAGTATTTAACTATACGGTTAGTTAGTGTACAGATATATAATTTAAATTTAGATTATATTAAAAATAATTTTAAAAAAAAATTTTTAAATTTAAATTTAACTGAAATTATAAAAGATAGTAATTAGATCTGGGAATAACAAGCAAAGAAATTGATCCAACATTTGTTGAAAGAATTGGGAAAACCCCAGAAAAACCAAACCAGATCAATAAAAATTATACCAAAACTAACTCGAAAGATCTCTGATTTAAGGGGTAAGAAGGAATGCCAGACACTCCATTCTTACTACCCTTGGAAATCAGAGACATAACGGAGTTGGCTGTATCTTTTAGATGGGAGAGAGAGAGAGGTATCAATCAATCAATAGTGTTCATTATAATTAGCGCATAATACCCGAAAACGATTGTGAAAAGCGTAGTCAGTAGTGCATGTAGGAAGAGATAAAGGGATGTTGTACCTAATGGTCCTGGTGGGAATATTAAATTTAAAACGTTCTAAAAGAGATGGGGAGCCGATATTACCGATCATTAATTTATGAAGGAAGATTACTCCAAGAACTCTTCTCCGATTAGTAAGGGATGGAAGACTTAGAAGCAAGAGTGTTAGTACTGGATGGAAGGCGGAGGTTAGGCTCCCGGTTAAGTCCACGAAGAGTGAAGAGTAAAAACTGCTTCTGCACTGACTCAATTAAAGCTTGACTATGAGCATGTTGAGGTGACCAGACACATGAACAATACTCAAGAATGGGACGGACTAGGGATGTGTAAAGAACTTTGGTGACAAATGGATCATTAAATTCCTTAGACCAGCGTTTAATAAATCCAAGAGTTCCCTTAGCTTTATTAACTATAGTGGAAATATGATGTGTGAAACTTAATTTATCATAAAAAGTAACACATGAGGTCATCGAATTACAATATTTGTTTTAAAGGTATATTGTCAATGTGCTAGTAGGCTAAGAAAGGAGACACCCTGTTAAACGTCACAAACAGGCATTTGAAAACTAAGGTTCAAGTGATAAGTTAAACACCAGTTATGCATAGAATTAAAATCATCTTGAAGAAGCGTATGATCTGGGGGATCCTTATAAGACAATAATAATTTCACGTCATCGGCATACATAACAACGCGAAAATGGGCCAGTGAAAAAGGAAGGTCATTTATAACAAGTAAAAAAGGCTACAGTCGAGCTAGCCGACTGTAAAAGACACCGTACTCATAGTGTTTGCAATAAAACACTTTGAAACAAAACCATCACTTTGAAATAGGGATGTAAGACGACAAGAAAATGCCGATATCGATATTAATTAAAATATCGCAAAAATCACATGTGGCTTTCGATATCGATATTATCAACAACTGAAATCAAATACGATATCGACATAATGATCAATTATCGCATTCAATATCATATCGCAATTATAATTACTATCGTATTGAATATCGATATATGATTTATCGTATCGCATGGATATATGTGCATGCATCGTCCGCGAGCAGCGCTGTCGCCACACAAGTAGCGAAAACGTTCGCTCACATGTTTGTATGTTTCTGTAACGCTTGCACACATGCATTGACATTGCGTGCAATTGTAAGCTTTGTTACGTGTCTAGCTTTTTTAGACCCCGTACTCTAAAAAAGAGTAGAGGGGTCTATTAAGTTTGTCTGAAGCGAAATGTGCGTAACAGGCAGAAGGAGGCGTGGCCGACCCCATAAAATATATATATTCTTGATCAGCATCAACAGCCGAGACGATTTAGCAATGTCCGTCTGTCTGTCTGTCCGTCCGTCTGTAAAACTTTGGAATGAAAGTCCGTCTGCTTCACGAGCAGATTAAGTATATTTCAAATCTTTGCCACGCCCCTCACCGCGCCCGCAAATTGTAAAAAACTATGGTCACCTAGGAAAAAATTGACATTTGTATGAACGCACATAAGTATGTGTGTATATGTAAAACATATACAATTGGTCGGCACGGAGAGCATTCGCGGGCAGCGCTTCCACTAGCGAGCAGCGAAAAGTTCGTTCACATGTTTGTATGTTTCTGTCACGCTTTCACACATGCATTGATATTGTGTTCAATTATTAACTTTCTTACGTGTCTAGCTCTTTTGTTTATTGTCCGATTTAGATGCAACTTTCAGGATAGTTCGATATATTTTGTCTTCAAATGAAATGACATGAATATACTTTATGGGGTCTGCCATGCCTCCGTCATCGCATCGGAATTAACCAGACAAATCACTCCACGATCTAAGAACGGCCATGCACCACCACCCATAGATTCGAGAAAGAGCTATCAATATGTCTTACACACTCATGCTCGAACCTGGTAAGTTTTCCCGTGGTGCCCTTCCGTCAATTCCTTTTAGTTGATTAATGAAAACATCTTTGGCAAATGCTTTCGCTTAAGTTAGTCTTAGGACAGTCCAAGAATTTCACCTCTCCAGAACAGAAGAACAGAAGAAGAACAGAACAGAAGTCTTATTTCATTATCCCGTGCACAGAATATTCAGGCATTTGAAGCCTGCTTTAAGCACTCTAATTTGTTCAAAGTAATTGTACCGGCACACAATAACACTTGATGAAGAGCACTAATGCAGGTTTTTACATAGGGGGGATTTATAAAAAATTCAAGTATTTAAATGCATATAAGAACTCCACCGGTAATACGCTCACATACATAAAGGTATAGTACTAACTACAATTGGAAGTTACACTACCCGCATGAAGCACAAGTTCAACTTCGAACGTTTTAACCGCAACAACTTTAATATACGCTATAGAAGCTAGAATTACCGCGGCTGCTGGCACCAGACTTGCCCTCCAATAGGTCCTTGTTAAAGGATTTAAAGTGTACTCATTCCAATTACAGGTCCACTGATATGAGTCCTGAATTGTTATTTTTCGTCACTACCTGCCCGAGCTGGGAGTGGGTAATTTACGCGCCTGCTGCCTTTCTTAGATGTGGTAGCCGTTGCTCAGGCTCCTTCTCCGGAATCGAACCCTGATTCCCCTTTACCCGTGCAACCATGGTAATCCTAGGTACTCCCATCAAAAGTTAATAGGGCAGACATTTGAAAGATCTGTCGTCGGTACAAGACTATTCGATCTGCATGTTATCTAGAGATCAACCAGTGTTACGATTTAGCGATCGCTTGGTGTTAGCCTAATAAAAGCGCACGTTCCAAAAGCTCCGTGTTTCAAAATTGAAACTAGAAACTAGCTCTAGAATTACCACAGTTATCCAAGTGACTGTTAGCGATCTGTGAAGAATCAACTTCACATTAACAGAGGGCATGGAGCCCTGGGTCTTTTAGTTACTAGTTTTTAAGTATTATTATTATTACACAGAGGGCATGGAGCCCTAGTTTAGTTATTAGTTTTAAGTAATTCCATTATTTGTTAATTATTTGTATTTTGCTAGCATTAAGAACAGTAATGAAATATAACAAGGAGCCACAGACATAATCATTAAGAGTTCTCAGTCATATATACCCTAGATGAAGGGAATAGAGTAGGTAGGGTATAAAACGGCAACTCGCTAGCGACAAACAACCGGCAGAATGACGAGCAAAGGTAAAACCAACTACACACACACACAACGAACCACATAGAGATCACCATCGAAAGAAACGTGAATGAGACAAAACCATTGCGACGCCACACAGCAGAAAACAACGACGCCGGCAGCAAACGAGAGCAAGCTACAGAGAGAGAGGCAGCAACCAGAAAGCAGACGAAAAGATTGCGACGCCGCACAGCAGAAAACAACGACGTCGGCAGCGAATGAGAGCGAACCGACAAAACCCTGGCGACACCACACAGGAGCAAGCCAGTGACGCTGGCAGCGATCGAGAGCAAACTACAGAGAAAAAACAAACGGAGTGAGGCAGAACATCGTGACATCGACAGCCAAAGCGAGACACCAAACGGCACGCGACAAATGAGAGCGCGCTGCCGCTGATCTTGCTGGCAGAGGAGACTTAGAAGCAATTTGCAGAATTTACGCACTTCACTTGGTTTTTCACCACCGCAAGGAGAAGACGCCGAAATATGCGTAAGCAGGTAAGCGTGGTTGCCGGCTAGGGAGGTTAGGTTAGGTCAGGTTTAGTGAGACGGTGCGAGGAGTGATAGACAGTAAGTGAAATAAAAATAGAAAATAAATCTCAACAGTGCCACGAAAATACACTGCTTAGTAATTTCCAAATCCACCTACGACGACGCACAGTGGGACGAATAGTGGGCGTTTTACGCGTATATTTGAAGACACAACTGACAGTGGAATCTAGCACGTCTTACGCGCAGATAGCCAACGACGACGCACAGTGGGACGAATAGTGGGCGTTTTACGCGTATATTTGCCGACACAACGGACAGTGGAATCTTGCACGTTTGCGTGCAATTATACAACGACTGCCCACAGTGGGACATAGCCCGTTTTACGTGGACCTATTTAACGTACCGGGATTCCTAATCGGTGGTGTGCCAAACAAATTCTTTTCCACACAGTTGTATCTTGCCCTATAATAGTCGCTAATTTCATCGCAGCGTCTAATTAGTCTCGCTCCATGGTTCCAGGTTATATAAATTTCTTATAAAGAGGACTCAGATAGACTGAGAAATACCCCAGCCTTAGAACTTCTTTACAAGTGGCGCCCGAGCAGGGACCCTGGAGCTTATTTTGAAAAAAAGTAGAGTGAAAAACATCTTTGGTGGAATAAAAACCCACAAGTAGGGAATCGCGAGTGGAAAGAGCAACATAACCTCAATGGCACACGAGGCGCGAGTCTTTTGCATTACGTCTTCTTTCATTTTCTCCTCCGCGGTCAATTTTCAAAATAATTAAGATGGATATTGAGAAGAAAAAGAAAATAATGGAATTATTGATAGGGGGCGAGTCCGTTAGGAAAGTGGCTAATAAATTGGGTGTTAGTCACATGACTGTGCAGCGATTAAAAAAAAACTGTTCAGAACACATAAAAATAAATAAAGGAGGCCGGCCGCTAGTTTTAAGCGAACGTGACACGCGCCACGTGGCTAACTTAGTGACAAGTAATCCCGACACTATGATAACATCATATTAATTGTATCCCATATCCCAATTGACTTTCAATTCACAAACACTATTAAAGTGATCCCATATCCTGATCATAATGGCTATCAACTTGACTACATTAGTAGTACTTCTTATTTCGAAAAAGATAATAAAATTTATACCCGAGAAAATGAACCAATAATTGATGAATGCATTACAAAAATTAAACTACATACAAATCCAATCTGTAATTTTGAACGAATAAATTCTAAAGAAATGATAAAATATATTGAACTAAATACTATTGTAACTTGGAATTTGACTAATACAACTATAAAACAAAATTGTCAGAAAAAAATTGTTAATCTTAATATCCAAGGTAATAAAATTATTAATGTAAATCAATGTAAAATACAAATAAATGATATAATTTTAAGCGATAATTATTTGCAACCAGAAGTTGATCTTACGCCATTGTATCCACCAATAGAAATAATCAAAGTCAAGCCAATAAAACATGATGATATTATTAAAATAATATCCCAAATAATGTCTTTACATACACAATTATAGTAATCATAATCATTTTATTCATAATCATATTTTTATATCTTAAATACGAATCTTGTAATCCAATAATATAAATCCATAAAAATTTAAGAAACAAATTCACAAACTCTCTGTTGTTTGGGAAATTGGTCACTAGTATTAGTACGGGGTCTTTTACAGTCGGCTCGCTCTAATGTGCTAGTTTGGTTACAGTCGCTCAACTAAAACTTCATATCTCCATACAAACCACCAATTTTCGGCCGATTTGTCCTATAAGAGCTATCGGCTATAGTTGTCCGATCCAGACCAAATTTGGTGAGGATAGTTACAATGGTATCATACACATAATATGTTAGTTTGGTTACAGTCGCTCAACTAAAACTTCATGTCTCCTAGCAAACTACCAATTTTCGGCCGATTTGTCATATGGGAGCTATAGGCTATAGTTGTCCGATCCAGACCAAATTTGGTGAGGATAGTTATAATGGTACTTTACACGTAATGTGTTAGCTTGGTTACAGTCGCTCAACTTGTAAGGAAGCGTTCTTGCTGGGGTACAGATCTCAGTCTGCCCATGTCTCGAATCTTACAAGAAATTTGTAATATTCGCGGAGACGCTGTAGACGGGGATGACCAGGGTGGTGGAGGGGCTCAGACTAACGAGGAAGAGGGGGGGCGGCGACTCGAGATCGAAGGGGGGTACCGCCGCTGCTCTCTACGAGTGGTCAAGTCGCTCCGCGAGATCAAAGCGAGGGCGTCGAGATACTCGGGCGGCCGCCGCTGTTCCCGAAAGGGAGCACTGGGTGGAAGGGGAGTAGTGCGGATGCGAGATCTAAACGGGGGGTGCCACCGTTATTCTCGGCGCATTACTGCACATTGAAGGAAAGGGGGAGTCTTGCGAAAGTGGGATCGTGGCTCTGGAGCGCCAAGAGATCACGAACACTTTCAGCGGAAGACAACGTTGATTCGCGAGGGCAGGGTGTGACTCTAGGTGCACCGTAGAGACACCACTGCACCCAAGCGAAACGGAAAATGACTAGGAATCGGGAGAGGATAGGGAATATTCGCGACGCTTCTATTTTCTCACATTTGCTCATCAATTAATAACTGTCTTTTCTTTCCGTTCAATCCATTTATTCATATTCCTCCAGTTTCTTTTCGTTTCGTCGCTCTAGCGCGCACGTCTGTCCTCTGTCCGAGCAGGGCGGATGCCGTCCTGATGCAACTCCACCACGAAAGCTCACTCTTCACCACAGAGCTTTCGTGCAGAGTTGCACCCGGCCGCTCCCCGCGCTCCCGACAGAGGGCGCTGCCAGCCTCCCTAACTGCTATCGATACTTATTCGATTAAAAAATTACTTAATTCACATAATACTTCAATTCAAATGCTTAACGCTTCAACATGTTCTTAATGCTGGTTTCGAATGCCATATCAATAAAATTTCCACATTTAGATATTTTTATAGAATTTTATATTGTCGAAAAATTCAGTAATAAATATATAGTAATAACTATTTAATCTGCTTCCGTCTCTCCATCAGAGATGGTAAGAGCTACAAATTTGAATTTGGTCAGTATCAACTCGATATTAAGTCAGTCAATACAAGAATCTATTTTTATTCGATGCCACGCCCCATTCGCCCACAATGCACACCGTGGCATAAAGTCGAATAACGCAGATATCGAGCTGAAACTTGGTATATTAGATAAGAATAGCACTCCAAATATTGAAACAAAATTTGAAGTTCATTTGACCACGCCTACGACCAATAGCCCATATAAGGCAACAATGCGTATACGTGATCACAAAGGAAAGTGTGAGAGCTATATATGAAGTACAAAAATTTTAATATTTTTATGTTTCAGTGATAGTAATATAATATTTATTATGATTAAATTCTTTCTTAAAGACAGGTTTTAGTTACTAACAAATTTAAAAAAATTCATATTTTAATTGTTTTCCACATCTAATTCAAACGCATATTGATTTATATCAATTTTTTCTGAGTCAGAAAACTGTAATCATTACTTAAAGACTGAACATTTATTGGAAAATTATAATGTGGTGTTTCTAAAAGTTCAATGACATCTCGCAGAAGGATGTGTTTTTTATGTCGAGCTGCCCTTTTCTTAATGGATATACTTGAGATGAGGGGATCTGAAGTGTCCATAGATCTTTGGAATACATCCATCATATTATTTACCCGCAAATTATATCGAGCGTGCAGTAGCCGATCACGCTTGTAAAATTTATTTTTCGCTTCAGACGCGTTTTCTCCAAGACACCCCACCGGCATTACTGATGTAGTTATTATTTGTAATCCATGAACTAAAATTTTATGGAGAGTTGGTGACATAGGATACCATGAATAATGTAACATTTATGATCTGATAGTTTTATCTGAGAAATTTTGAAATTTTAAAGCGTCGATTGCAAATTTGCAGTTAATAGCTATTAGAATAGTATGCAGACTCTCAATTAACTCCAAGTCATGTTCTAGAATTGATGCAAACAACTTCGTATTTAAAAATGCTTTTCTCGCAGTATTGCCATCGTTCGTGTTTCCACTTCCATTCGGCTTTGGCTTATTTACATGCAAACCCATTTCTTCTCGCAATCTTCTTTGTATATGTTTTTTTCTTTCAATCATTTCTAATTTGTCTTTTTCGTTTATTACTTGCCATTTTTTAAAACCTAGTCTGTATGATATTTTGAGCAGCAATTCAAAAATGCTTATCCAAGCGTGAAGTGGACTTATTCCATATTGAAGATGCCGGGGGCTTGGTTTGAAGTGTATTTTCTAACTAAAGAGGATAAAGAGAATAGCAAATAATTGAAAAGGAGCCTTCTTAGTGCGTGTGGGACTGTACAAACAATTTTCTTACCGCATTTTTATACTCTCTGCAAGAGAGAGTATATTGTGTTTGTGAAAAGTATGTAACAGGCAGAAGGAGGCGTGGCAGACCCCATAAAGTATATATATTCTTGATCAGCATCACAAGCCGAGTCGATATAGCCATGTCCGTCTGTCCGTCTGTCTGTCCGTCTGTCCGTATGAATAAACAGATTTCAGAGATGGTAAGAGCTACAAGTTTGAATTTAGTCTCTATCGACTCGATATTAAGTCAGTCAATACAAGAATCTTTTTTTTTTCGATGCCACGCCCCGTTTGCCCACAATGTGCAAAAAACTAGAAACACCTCGTAAAAAATTTATGTTTTAGGCGAATATCTCAGTAACTATGGCACTTAGGAACACCAATTTTGGTATGTAGGTTCCTAGAGACGGCATAAATGCATTGTCATCAAATTTTGGACTGCCACGCCCCCTTTTCCCACAAGAAATAAAATAATTTGCAAACTCAATGCCGATTTTAAGGCATATGTTCTTATCGTACAGTATTGTTATTTCACATTCGTTTGAAGACAAAATATATCAAACTATTCTGAAAGTTGCATCTAAATCGGACAATAAACAAAAGAGCTAGACATGTAAGAAAGTTGGTAATTGAACGCAATGCCAATGCATGTGTGCGAGCGAGATAGAAACATATAAACATGTGAGCGAACGTTTTCGCTGCTTGCGTAGCTTAGCGGCAGCGCTGCCCGCGAATGCTGGCTGTGCCAACCAATTGTGTATGTATTTCATATACACACATACATATGTGCGTGCATACATATAATGTCAAATGTATATGTGTGTGTATTCATACAATCAGATGTTTTTGTTTCAACGTGTTTTGTTGCAAGTATCAATTGATAAACTTGGATACCGATTTTATTAAATGATCGCAATAAATTGCAGAGAGTATTCTACGGTCGGGCGTGCTCGACTGTACTTTTCTTTCTTGTTGTATTTATGTATGTACATATTTCTGAATTTTATACAGCGCTTGGTAAATGCTAACAGTTGCTAATTTTGAGACAAAAATATGTTAATGTTATATGGTTTTATATAAATGTGCAGGTACACTGACGAGCAAAACTGTAACACATTTTCAATGTTCTCACTTCAACAGTCTGTATTATCTCTTCTGCTTTATGCATGCTTAAGATCATAGTCTTGTTTTCATAGTGAAATATTTAACTCTCTTATCTACAAACTTAAAAACATTTGATTAGCGATAAGAGAAATACAATGGCAAAGAGTAAAAAAAGCCAAATGTTACAGTTATGCACTCGCAAAGTCCGTTAGGAAAGTGGCTAATAAATTGGGTTTTAGTCACATGACTGTGCAGCGATTAAAAAAAACTGTTCAGAACACATAAAAATAAATAAAGGAGGCCGGCCGCTAGTTTTAAGCGAACGTGACACGCGCCACGTGGCTAACTTAGTGACAAGTAATCCCGACACTATGATAACATCATATTAATTGTATCCCATATCCCAATTGACTTTCAATTCACAAACACTATTAAAGTGATCCCATATCCTAATCATAATGGCTATCAACTTGACTAAATTAGTAGTACTTCTTATTTCGAAAAAGATAATAAAATTTATACCCGAGAAAATGAACCAATAATTGATGAATGCATTACAAAAATTAAACTACACACAAATCCAATCTGTAATTTTGAACGAATAAATTCTAAAGAAATGATAAAATATATTGAACTAAATACTATTGTAACTTGGAATTTGACTAATACAACTATAAAACAAAATTGTCAGAAAAATAATGTTAACAAATTTAAAAAAATTCATATTTTAATTGTTTTCCACATCTAATTCAAACGCATATTGATTTATATCAATTTTTTCTGAGTCAGAAAACTGTAATCATTACTTAAAGACTGAACATTTATTGGAAAATTATAATGTGGTGTTTCTAAAAGTTCAATGACATCTCGCAGAAGGATGTGTTTTTTATGTCGAGCTGCCCTTTTCTTAATGGATATACTTGAGATGAGGGGATCTGAAGTGTCCATAGATCTTTGGAATACATCCATCTAATTATTTACCCGCGAATTATATCGAGCGTGCAGTAGCCGATCACGCTTGTAAATTTTATTTTTCGCTTCAGACGCGTTTTCTCCAAGACACCCCACCGGCATTACTGATGTAGTTATTATTTGTAATCCATGAATTAAAATTTTATGGAGAGTGCATAATGTGCAACTATGTGCGTGCATACATATAATGTCAAATGTATATGTGTGTGTATTCATACAATCAGATGTTTTTGTTTCAACGTGTTTTGTTGCAAGTATCAATTGATAAACTTGGATACCGATTTTATTAAATGATCGCAATAAATTGCAGAGAGTATTCTACGGTCGGGCGTGCTCGACTGTACTTTTCTTTCTTGTTGTATTTATGTATGTACATATTTCTGAATTTTATACAGCGCTTGGTAAATGCTAACAGTTGCTAATTTTGAGACAAAAAATATGTTAATGTTATATGGTTTTATATAAATGTGCAGGTACACTGACGAGCAAAACTGTAACACATTTTCAATGTTCTCACTTCAACAGTCTGTATTATCTCTTCTGCTTTATGCATGCTTAAGATCATAGTCTTGTTTTCATAGTGAAATATTTAACTCTCTTATCTACAAACTTAAAAACATTTGATTAGCGATAAGAGAAATACAATGGCAAAGAGTAAAAAAGCCAAATGTTACAGTTATGCACTCGCAAAGTCCGTTAGGAAAGTGGCTAATAAATTGGGTTTTAGTCACATGACTGTGCAGCGATTAAAAAAACGGTTCAGAACACATAAAAATAAATAAAGGAGGCCGGCCGCTAGTTTTAAGCGAACGTGACACGCGCCACGTGGCTAACTTAGTGACAAGTAATCCCGACACTATGATAACATCATATTAATTGTATCCCATATCCCAATTGACTTTCAATTCACAAACACTATTAAAGTGATCCCATATCCTAATCATAATGGCTATCAACTTGACTAAATTAGTAGTACTTCTTATTTCGAAAAAGATAATAAAATTTATACCCGAGAAAATGAACCAATAATTGATGAATGCATTACAAAAATTAAACTACACACAAATCCAATCTGTAATTTTGAACGAATAAATTCTAAAGAAATGATAAAATATATTGAACTAAATACTATTGTAACTTGGAATTTGACTAATACAACTATAAAACAAAATTGTCAGAAAAATAATGTTAATCTTAATATCCAAGGTAATAAAAATTATTAATGTAAATCATTGTAAAATACAAATAAATGATATAATTTTAAGCGATAATTATTTGCAACTAGAAGTTGATCTTACGCCATTGTATCCACCAATAGAAATAATCAAAGTCAAGCGAATAAAACATGATGATATTATTAAAATAATATCCCAAATAATGTCTTTACATACACAATTATAGTAATCATAATCATTTTATTCATAATCATATTTTTTATATCTTAAATACGAATCTTGTAATCCAATAATATAAATCCATAAAAAATTTAAGAAACAAATTCACAAACTCTCTGTTGTTTGGGAAATTGGTCACTAGTATTAGTACGGGGTCTTTTACAGTCGGCTCGCTCTAATGTGCTAGTTTGGTTACAGTCGCTCAACTAAAACTTCATATCTCCATACAAACCACCAATTTTCGGCCGATTTGTCCTATGGGAGCTATCGGCTATAGTTGTCCGATCCAGACCAAATTTGGTGAGGATAGTTATAATGGTACTTTACACGTAATGTGTCAACTTGTAAAGAAGCGTTCTAGCTGGGGTACAGATCTCAGTCTGCCCAGCTCTCGAATCTTACAGGAAATTTGTAATATTCGCGGAGACGCTGTAGACGGGGATGACCAGGGTGGTGGAGGGGCTCAGACTAACGAGAAAGAGGGGGGGGGGGCGGCGACTCGAGATCGAAGGGGGGTACCGCCGCTGCTCTCTACGAGTGGTCAAGTCGCTCCGCGAGATCAAAGCGAGGGCGCCGAGATACTCGGGCGGCCGCCGCTGTTCCCGAACGGGAGCGCTGGGTGGAAGGGGAGTAGTGCGGATGCGAGATCTAAACGGGGGGTGCCACCGTTATTCTCGGCGCATTACTGCACATTGAAGGAAAGGGGGAGTCTTGCGAAAGTGGGATCGTGGCTCTGGAGCGCCAAGAGATCACGAACACTTTCAGCGGAAGACAACGTTGATTCGCGAGGGTAGGGTGTGACTCTAGGTGCGCCGTAGAGACACCACTGCACCCAAGCGAATCGGAAAATGACTATGAATCGGGAAAGGATAGGGAATATTCGCGACGATTCTATTTTCTCACATTTGCTCATCAATTAATAACTGTCTTTTCTTTCCGTTCATTCCATTTATTCATATTCCTCCAGTTTCTTTTCGTTTCGTCGCTCTAGCGCGCACGTCTGTCCTCTGTCCGAGCAGGGCGGATGCCGTCCTGATGCAACTCCACCACGAAAGCTCACTCTTCACCACAGAGCTTTCGTGCAGAGTTGCAACTTTGAGGGGCTCTAGCACCCACAATTTTCAACCGATTTCCAAAAAATTTTGGATCAATCAGTTTTGATCATTTTTTAACGAAACCTCATTTTTCTTTTTGTCGAACGCTACCATCACAAAAATGATTTTTGCCACGCTTTTCGGCCCGCTGCCCCAGTGTGCGACGCTGCAGTTCGAGTACGGGAAATATGGAAATGCGCAAGGACAACTAGAGAATATAACCCTGTTAGTGGTCAGGTACTTTATTACCCTATTGGTTAGTTTCACAACATGCCGGGATAGTCCCACAGCAGGCGGGAAAAGGCCCACGCCTATCTTCTAGAAAGAATTTCAATGCGCGGAGATAGTCCCACGGCAATCAGGAAAAGGCCCACACCTATCTACCAGTTAGTGGTTAGGATTAGTAGGAAGGGAAGAAAGAAACACTGTCAAATTATTTATTTATTTATTTATTAACGCAGACTAAAAGCAGTCACGAGTATTTAACTATACGGTTAGTTAGTGTACAGATATATAATTTAGATTTAGATTATATTAAAAATAATTAAAAACAAGTAAGAAAGGCTACAGTCGAGAGAGCCGACTGTAAAAGACCCCGTACTCACAGAAGTGCGCATTTTCCATACGAAAAAGAAGAAAAGTGGAGTGATTCACATTTTATATACATACATATTTATATACAAATGTATGTAAATATATACACAATTAAATGCACAATTTCCTTACTTGGCTAATTTTAAAAAATAAGCCATGTCTTACAATTTAAATTTATTATTTTACAATTCTAAATTATTATTTTAAATTTAAATTGAAATAAAAAAAAAAACAATAATTCACTGACGGGACTCGAACCTCGGACTTCACACACACGCGTCAGATCCCTAACAGCTGCACAACGCCCCTCTCTTAAAAGCGCTCGACTATCTGCATTTACATATAATATTTTTTTGTTATTTTGTTATATAACAAAAATTAATAAAATGTCCCTGACAGCGCTCGAACACATGATCCCGGGCTAACATACAAGTGCGAAGAATTAGAACAGGCATCTATACTACTTAGACCACACTCCGCTTTGAGGTAGTTTATGTAAATAATTAAAATTTAAAAAGTAAACAAATAGCATATTTCACTGACTGGATTCGAACCCGGGATCCCGGTCTAACAAACACGTACGAAAGCGCGCATCTCTACTACCTAGACTACGCTCCTTATTGAAGTTGCAGTAGCTAAACGTAGAGTTAAATCTTTTATTGCAAGCAAGTGTAAACAAACAATTTATTCATAAAATTCAGCATTTTTTGATTAATTTGTTTTATATGTTGTTGTTGTCCGATTTGGACCAAATTTGGTGAGGATACTTTTAATAATTATACACACATCCTGTGTAAGTTTGGTTGCGATCGGCCAGCTAACAATACATGTCTTCATACAAATTTTTTATTTTTGACCGATTTGTCCTATGGGAGCTATAGGCTATAGTTGTCCGATCCGAATCAAACTTGGTGAGGATAGTTATATTGGTACCATACACATAATGTGTGAATTTGGTCTCTCTAGCTCTAGTCGTTTTCAAGTTATGGTCATGTGAAAATAGTTTTTTACAATTTGCGGGGGCGGTAAGGGGCGTGGCAAAATTTGAAATAAACTTAAACTGCCTGACATATAGACGGACTTTCATTCCAAATTTGGCTGCTCTAGCTCTTGTAGTTTAGAAGATCCAGGTGTTCATACGGACGGACAGACAGACAGACAGACAGACGGACATCGCTATACTCGACTCCCGGCTGTTGAGGTGCTGATCAAGAATATATATACTTTATGGGGTCGGCCACGCCTCCTTCTCTGCCTGTTACGCACATTTCGCTTCAGACAAACTTTAATAGACCCCTCTACTCTTTTAGAGTACGGGGTCTAAAAAAATTTTTAAATTTAAATTTAACTGAAATTATAAAAGATAGTAATTAGATCTGGGAATAACAAGCAAAGAAATTGATCCAACATTTGTTGAAAGGGTTGGGAAAACCCCATTCTTACTACCCTTGAAAATCAGAGACATCACGGAGTTGGCTGTAAAGAGAAGCTTTTAGATGGGAGAGAGAGAGGTATCAATCAATCAATAGAGTTTATTATAATTAGCGCATAATACCCGAAAACGATTGTGAAAAGCGTAGTCAGTAGTGCATGTAGGAAGAGATAAAGGGATGTTGTACCTAATGGTCCTGGTGGGAATATTAAATTTAAAGCGTTGTAAAAGAGATGGGGAGCCGATATTACCGATCATTAATTTATGGAGGAAGATTACTCCAAGAACTCTTCTCCGATTAGTAAGGGATGGAAGACTTAGAAGCAAGAGTGTTAGTACAGGATGGAAGGCGTAGATTAGGCTCCCAATTAAGTCCACGAAGAGTGAAGAGTAAAAACTGCTTCTGCACTGACTCAATTAAAGCTTGACTATGAGCATGTTGAGGTGACCAGACACATGAACAATACTCAAGAATGGGACGGACTAGGGATGTGTAAAGAACTTTGGTGACAAATGGATCATTAAATTCCTTAGACCAGCGTTTAATAAATTCAAGAGTTCCCTTAGCTTTATTAACTATAGTGGAAATATGATGTGTGAAACTTAATTTATCATAAAAAGTAACACATGAGGTCATCGAATTACAATATTCGTTTTAAAGGTATATTGTCAATGTGCTAGTAGGCTAAGAAAGGAGACACCCTGTTAAACGTCACAAACAGGCATTTGAAAACTAAGGTTCAAGTGATAAGTTAAACACCAGTTATGCATAGAATTAAAATCATCTTGAAGAAGCGTATGATCTGGGGGATCCTTATAAGACAATAATAATTTCACGTCATCAGCATACATAACAACGCGAAAATGGGCCAGTGAAGAAGGAAGGTCATTTATAACAAGTAAAAAAGGCTACAGTTGAGCTAGCCGACTGTAAAAGACACCGTACTCATAGTGTTTGCAATAAAACACTTTGAAACAAAACCATCACTTTGAAATAGGGATGTAAGTCGACAAGAAAATGCCGATATCGATATTAATTAAAATATCGCAAAAATCAGATGTGGCTTTCGATATCGATATTATCAACAACTGAAATCAAATACGATATCGACATAATGATCAATTATCGCATTCAATATCATATCGCAATTATAATTACTATCGTATTGAATATCGATATATGATTTATCGTATCGCATGGATATATGTGCATGCATCGTCCGCGAGCAGCACTGTCGCCACACAAGTAGCGAAAACGTTCGCTCACATGTTTGTATGTTTCTGTAACGCTTGCACACATGCATTGACATTGCGTGCAATTGTAAGCTTTGTTACGTGTCTAGCTTTTTAGACCCCGTACTCTAAAAAAAGAGTAGAGGGGTCTATTAAGTTTGTCTCAAGCGAAATGTGCGTAACAGGCAGAAGGAGGCGTGGCCGACCCCATAAAATATATATATTCTTGATCAGCATCAACAGCCGAGACGATTTAGCAATGTCCGTCTGTCTGTCTGTCCGTCCGTCTGTATGAACACCTGGATCTTTTAGACTACAAGAGCTAGAGCCACCAAATTTGGAATGAAAGTCTGTCTGCTTCGCGAGCAGATCAAGTTTATTTCAAATCTTTGCCACGCCCCTCTCCGCGCCCGCAAATTGTAAAAAACTATGGTCACCTAGGAAAAAATTGACATTTGTATAAACGCACATAAGTATGTGTGTATATGTAAAACATATACAATTGGTCGGCACGGAGAGCATTCGCGGGCAGCGCTTCCACTAGCGAGCAGCGAAAAGTTCGATCACATGTTTGTATGTTTCTGTCACGCTTTCACACATGCATTGATATTGTGTTCAATTATTAACTTTCTTACGTGTCTAGCTCTTTTGTTTATTGTCCGATTTAGATGCAACTTTCAGGATAGTTCGATATATTTTGTCTTCAAATGAAATGACATGAATATACTTTATGGGGTCCAGACAAATCACTCCACGATCTAAGAACGGCCATGCACCACCACCCATAGATTCGAGAAAGAGCTATCAATATGTCTTACACACTCATGCTCGAACCTGGTAAGTTTTCCCGTGGTGCCCTTCCGTCAATTCCTTTTAGTTGATTAATGAAAACATCTTTGGCAAATGCTTTCGCTTAAGTTAGTCTTAGGACAGTCCAAGAATTTCACCTCTCCAGAACAGAAGAACAGAAGAAGAACAGAACAGAAGTCTTATTTCATTATCCCGTGCACAGAATATTCAGGCATTTGAAGCCTGCTTTAAGCACTCTAATTTGTTCAAAGTAATTGTACCGGCACACAATAACACTTGATGAAGAGCACTAATGCAGGTTTTTACATAGGGGGGATTTATAAAAAATTCAAGTATTTAAATGCATATAAGAACTCCACCGGTAATACGCTCACATACATAAAGGTATAGTACTAACTACAATTGGAAGTTACACTACCCGCATGAAGCACAAGTTCAACTTCGAACGTTTTAACCGCAACAACTTTAATATACGCTATAGAAGCTAGAATTACCACGGCTGCTGGCACCAGACTTGCCCTCCAATAGGTCCTTGTTAAAGGATTTAAAGTGTACTCATTCCAATTACAGGTCCACTGATATGAGTCCTGAATTGTTATTTTTCGTCACTACCTGCCCGAGCTGGGAGTGGGTAATTTACGCGCCTGCTGCCTTTCTTAGATGTGGTAGCCGTTGCTCAGGCTCCTTCTCCGGAATCGAACCCTGATTCCCCTATACCCGTGCAACCATGGTAATCCTAGGTACTCCCATCAAAAGTTAATAGGGCAGACATTTGAAAGATCTGTCGTCGGTACAAGACTATTCGATCTGCATGTTATCTAGAGATCAACCAGTGTTACGATTTAGCGATCGCTTGGTGTTAGCCTAATAAAAGCGCACGTTCCAAAAGCTCCGTGTTTCAATTGCATGTATTAGCTCTAGAATTACCACAGTTATCCAAGTGACTGTTAACGATCTGTGAAGAATCAACTTCACATTAACAGAGGGCATGGAGCCCTGGGTCTTTTAGTTACTAGTTTTTAAGTATTATTATTATTACACAGAGGGCATGGAGCCCTAGTTTAGTTATTAGTTTTAAGTAATTCCATTATTTGTTAATTATTTGTATTTTGCTAGCATTAAGAACAGTAATGAAATATACCCTAGATGAATGGAATAGAGTAGGTAGGGTATAAAACGGCAACTCGCTAGCGACAAACAACCGGCATAATGACGAGCAACGGTAAAACCAACTACACACACACACACAACGAACCACATAGAGATCACCATCGAAAGAAACGTGAATGAGACAAAACCATTGCGACGCCACACAGCAGAAAACAACGACGTCAGCAGCGAATGAAAGCGAACCGACAAAACCCTGGCGACACCACACAGGAGCAAACCAGCGACGCTGGCAGCGATCGAGAGCAAACTACAGAGAAAAAACAAACGGAGTGAGGCAGAACATCGTGACATCGACAGCCAAAGCGAGACACCAAACGGCACGCGACAAATGAGAGCGCGCTGCCGCTGATCTTGCTGGCAGAGGAGACTTAGAACCAATTTGCAGAATTTACGCACTTCACTTGGTTTTTCACCACCGCAAGGAGAAGACGCCGAAATATGCGTAAGCAGGTAAGCGTGGTTGCCGGCTAGGGAGGTTAGGTTAGGTCAGGTTTAGTGAGACGGTGCGAGGAGTGATAGACAGTAAGTGAAATAAAAATAGAAAATAAATCTCAACAGTGCCACGAAAATACACTGCTTAGTAATTTCCAAATCCACCTACGACGACGCACAGTGGGACGAATAGTGGGCGTTTTACGCGTATATTTGAAGACACAACTGACAGTGGAATCTAGCACGTCTTACGCGCAGATAGCCAA
>JAEIGM010000298.1:0-42360 GCA_018903735.1 Drosophila cardini | reverse complement strand
TATGGCAATTATTTTTTGGTGGCGGTCGCACTTTTACTGTGGGCCACTATTGCTAATTGGTTTGTTAAGTTTTAAAACACACGCGTTGATTCTTTTGCGGATATCAGAAAGTTTTTTCCAAAATTGTAATGTTCTGAACCGAATCACTTTTTGCGGCAAATTCGCGTGCTCAATCCTAGAAAGTCACTTGGTCGTACAAGGATTTCTATTAGCGGATCGAAAAGGATCGATTACTGTTACAAGGATATTTTTCCGATATCCTACCGGCTGCGCCAATAACGTAGTTCGAAGATCGGTTATTTAAAAAATATAATTTTATTTCACAACACGATACTACGGAGTACAGATACAAATCTAGACTAACTTATGCTATGTTCTGAAGACGTTTAGCAAACCTCGGCTTTGAGCTTTTATTAATTGGACTTTAGACTTCTGGAGCTTTTGGCTCTTATGTAAATAAAGTGAGATCTCGATCTTGAAGAGATTGAGCTTTAAGAGAATTCTGTCGGCCAGGATTTGTGCAACGTCAGCAGTTTCAACCCCAATGGTGGGAATAGCGATTCTGGCGAATTGTTTATGATATTTGATAAGTTCGTGGGAAGCCAGAATTGTTATTGTCACCATTTGATTATTTTATAATGTTTGGCTTAAATCTGTGGGAGAAGAATGTGTAATGAAAATAAAAGTGCGTGTTAGGCGTAATGTATGGGTACATATGTGTCTACATATGTCACTATATATATTATTATTAAAAAAATGAACTAAACGCTTTAGTTCAAACTTTAGTTATTGTGGGTTGCTTAGGCGTACAGTGATATCAAATCAAATTAAATCAAACAAAGTTAATCATAATTACATACATTTCCATATAGTAGCTGCTGTTAAAACTAAACTAATTTAGTGGATTTTACATAAGGCAGCATTATCTTGCTTGAGGGCAACAATTTGGAACTTGCTTAAACAATAAAGTACAAGTTATACTTGATTTAAAAATATTAATACGAAATTTCAAAATAGTTAAAACATTTTGTTAAACAATAATTTTCAATTAAGAGTCAACTAAATTTTGCCTTAGTCTAGCATACACTCAATACCGCGTTTAAGCTAATTTACTGGGCACAAAGTGTACTCCTATATCATTCTGTAATTAATTCGCTTTCAAATGTGATTAACTAAACAAATCAAAAAACCAAAAACAAAAAAAAATCAAAATTAAACAGAAAATGTTTGGTAAATACATAAATGCAACTGAGGTTAAACCTACGGGGATTACAACTATAATAGAACAACATTTATAATAAGGAAATGATTTCATCAGTTTCATCAGTTGATTCCATATATTTAGCGGATGTTGTAATAAGCGCCAAATATTTGTTGGGAAGATTGTAGTCATGACAGCATTTGCCATGACGTCGCAGTCCATATCTATAACATTCAAAAGAATATACTTAGTATATACGTATATTTAACATTAAAGAAACTAACCTTACGCTTAATATTGCGTTCAAAGTTTTAACGCACATTTTGTTGCGTAAATTGGTTTTCACAATATTCATTTGACTGAACACTCCACCGCAGCATTTGACCATGGCATTGAGAGTATTTGCAGAGCAAATAATGCCAGTTGCTCAAACACTTTGTTTTGGCCAGCATCTTTATAGGCCAAAACTTCTGACCAAAATTCGATCGTGTTTTCCTTTTTTTCCCAATTGATTAAGGATATTTTTCCGAATTGGGATAATATTTCGTCAATATTTTCATATTTATAATGTTGCAATAAAGAAATTATTTTCTCAGGTGATTTTTTTGGATGTAAAATATTGTCAACGGCAAAAATATCCACTTTTTTTTTTAAATTTCAATATTATGAGGAAGTCTGAAATCACGCCTCAGATTAATAAATATCATTCTATTAATGTACAATTCATTCTTACCTCTCCCTTAGTTGTAAAATTAAGGCCTTTACGAAGTTTTTACAGTCTTCTCTGATTTTTTTTTCTTCATGAAAATATATGTCTTCTTTGATTTGATTCTCAAAGGCATATCCCATAAAAAGGTCGCTAACTGCATATTCTTCAATATCATCGTTTAAAATATCAATATCCACATCTGGTGGAATAATGATATTTTTCAGCGCATTAATTTCTATTATTATTTCACTGAGAAGTTTTTGACGAGTCGACCTTCTCACTCTGGAACAAATTGTTCAGATTGTGCATGTTTTTCAAAATTGGCTTTAAAAATATTAAATAAAGCCTATTTTTCTTGTCCGTATATAGCATATTTAAGATCTTTGCTTTGTGGCAACTTTCATTAGTTGCGGCTAAAGCAAAGTGCAACTTCAACTCCTCCCACTGATCCTCGATTCGCGAAACTGCACTTTCGATGGACAGCCATCTTGTGTCGCAGACCTTCGGAATTTTTAAGGGTGCCTAAATAAATACAAAATAAATTCATAATAAATATACAAATTTGTTTTCAAATTAGTTAAAAACCAACTTATTAGTCTACTTACAAAATAATTGAGACGAGCGTGAAAATTAAACGTTAATACATACATATAAACATATTTTTGAACGAACACGACGATTGACAATGTAACTAAACACAATTATAAATACCTTCCCATTATTTATACATTCATAAACTTTTTTATTAAATTACCGAGTTCCATCCTTACAGCCTCTGCGATTGTAATAGCATCACCGGACTGAATTGGAATCAGACTTAAAAAGGTCGTAATCATACGTTGGCTTTTAACGCTGTAGTAAATTATAGCGACGCCTAAAGATTTAAAAAGACACATATGTATATAAACGTACAGAAATGTTTATAACTTCATTTATACGTACCCAGCAACTTTGTCACACTTATATCAGTGGACTCATCCAACAGCAAGCTAAATTTGGACGTTCCTATGTCCATCCGCAAATCGTCATTGAAGTGAACTCCCAACACATTGTTTATTATTTGGGTGCACGTGGTCCGCTTCAACTTAATTCCAGCAGAGGCGTTGCACGCTTTAAATTGCTCAACGCAGAGTTGGGACAAATGGTCTACAGGGGCTATTGCCGAGTGTTCCGCAATATACAAACAAAGTGCAGCCTCCTGCTCCTCTGTTTTGGTGGTTTTTCTTACAAAAGGTATTTTTTGGGATTGCGCCACACTTGCAATGCACGCAATATGTTTTTTAGTATCGGCATGCTGCCGTAAATCGCACAACTTAGCTCCAATCAACGCCTTGCAAAAGCAGCAGTACGCTTTTGTGGAATCAGTTGGCACTTTGCGTAGCCACTCCTTGAATTCATCAAAATTTAACCACAAATCGCGGAAATGTTGTTTGTATGCAACTTTCGGCATCTTTCTCTTTTTAAAAAACGTGCAAAATTGCGGTGTGACCGAATCTTATAAGCAAACAAGAAAGAAAAGTACAGTCGAGCACGCCCGACCGTAGAATACTCTCTGCGTTTTATTCCCGATCATTTTAATAAAGTCGGTATCCAAGTATATCAGTTGAAAGTACTTGCAATAAAACACGTTGAAATAAAAACATCTGGTTGTATGTATGCACATACATATACATTTGAAATTATATGTATGCACGCACATATGTATGTGTGTATATGTTATACATACACAATTGGTCGGCACGGCCAGCATTCGCGGGCAGCGCTGCCGCTAAGCTACGCAAACAGCGAAAACGTTCGCTCACATGTTTGTATGTTTCTGTCTCGCTTGCACACATGCATTGACATTGCGTTCAATTATTAACTTTCTTACATGTCTAGCTCTTTTGTTTATTGTCCGATTTTTATGCAACTTTCAGGATAGTTTAATATATTTTGTCTTTAAACGAATTTGAAATTACAAGACTGTACCATAAAAACAACTGCCTTAAAATCGGCATTAAAGTCTAACAATTATTTTATTTCTTGTGAGAAAAGGGGGCGTGGCAGCCAACAAATTTTAATGGCATTATATTTATGCCTTGACTAGGAACCTTCACATTAAAATTGGTGTTCCTAAGTGCCATTGTTACTGAGATATTCGCCTAAAACATCAATTTTTTACGAGGTGTGTTTAGTTTTTTGCTTATTGTGGGCGAATGGAGCGTGGCATCGAAAAAAAAAGATTCTTGTATTGACTGACTTAATATCGAGTCGATAGAGACCAAATTCAAACTTGTAGCTCTTACCATCTCTGAAATCTGTTTGTTCATACGGACGGACATGGCTATATCGACTCGGCTTGTGATGCTGATCAAGAATATATATACTTTATGGGGTCTGCCACGCCTCCTTCTGCCTGTTACATACTTTTCACAAACTCAATATACTCTCTCTTGCAGAGAGTATAAAAATGACCAAAATACGAACAACAAATATGATTTTTACCCTAGTTATCGATAAAAATGGCCAAAACTTACAATACAATCAAAACCCAAAACTTATTTTGTTAAAAAATTTTTTAAGCTGAAAAAAGCTAAATGAAATTTGAAATAAGCTAGATTTCAAGCTACTATATAAGCATTTCAATTATTTTGTAAGCTATTTGATTTTAAAATAAGCTAAATCTAGCTTAAAATAAGCTAATATGGCAACACTGTTCGGCAAAAAGCCGAACGCTCTAGCGCTCCGGCGAGTCGATCGCCGCTCAGCAAAAGGCGAAAATAATTTAGTCTGCCTCAGCAAGCGAAACGATGAGCACGGCTATGTCGCTTGTGTTCTCGTTTCGCTTTAATATGTTTGTCTCTTTCTAGCATGCCAGATACACACATTTTGTGACATCTCGCAACGGCAGATTTTAGCAACCAGCTCACTGCTACAATTTCTGTTTTCAACAAAATTGCGATCCAGCTAGGAAGTTAAGCTGCTTGTATTGGGATATGTATGGTTTTAGGCCGGCCGCACTCCAGTGCCGCTGTGGCGCAGATGATTAGTGCTCGATCGATGAACAGGGAGTCGTGGGTTCAATTCCTGGTCCGCCATTAAATTAAAAATATTTTATTGTGGTGTTGAGATGTATACGGCTATGTATACGGGGTCTAGAAGCAGCCTAGCGGTTGCTTTCAAAAAATCTTGCGTTTGACGCATCTATGTGTTGTATGGTTAGTGGTAAAACGTTCGTTCATATGTTTGAATGTTTCTGTCTCGCTTGTACACACGCATTGACATTGCGTTTAATTTTAAACTTTGATAAGCGTCTAGCTCTTTTGTTTATAGTTCGATTTATCTGCAACTTTTAGGATAGTTTAATATACTTTGTCTCCAAACGAATTTGAAATTACAATACCGTACAATAAGATCAAATGCCTTAAAAATAGCATTGAAGTTTGAAAATTATTTCATTTCTTGAGGGAAAACGGGGCGTGGCAGTCCAAAAATTTTAATGACAATCCATTTGTGTCGTCTCAAGGAACCTGGCTATCAAAATTAGTATTCCTAAGTGCCATAGTTATTGAGATATTCGCATAAAACATCAATTTTTTACGAGGTGTTTCTAGATTTTTGCACATTGTGGGCGAACGGGGCGTGGCATCGAAAAAAAAAAGAATCTTGTATTGACTGACTTAATATCGAGTCGATAGAGACCAAATTCAAACTTGTAGCTCTTACCATCTCTGAAATCTGTTTGTTCATACGGACAGACAGACGGACAGACAGACGGACAGACGGACATGGCTATATCGACTCGGCTTGTGATGCTGATCAAGAATATATACACTTTATGGGGTCTGCCACGCCTCCTTCTGCCTGTTACATACTTTTCACAAACCCAATATACTCTCTCTTGCAGAGTATAACAAGTAAGAAAGGCTACAGTCGAGCTAGCCGACTGTAGAAGACCCCGTACTCATAGTATTTGCAATAAAACACTTTGAAAGAAAACCATCAGTTTGTATTAGGGATGCTAATCACCAAGAAAATGCCGATATCGATATTAATTAAAATATCACATCAAATCAAATATCGATATTTTCAACAACTGAATTCAAATACGCTATAGATATGGACATAATGACCAAATATCGCATTCGAGATCATATCGCAATTATGGTTACTATCGTGTTGAATATCGAAATATGATTTATCGTATCGTATGCATACATGTGCGTGCATCGTCCGCGAGCAGCGCTGTCGCTACACAAGCAGCGAAAACGTTCGCTCACATGTTTATATGCTTCTGTCTCGCTTGCACGCATGCATTGACATTGCGTGCAATTGTTAGCTTTGTTACGCGTCTAGCTCTTTTGTTTATTGTCCGATTTGTATGCAACTTTCAGCATAGTTTGTGATACTTTGTCTCCAAACGAATTTGAAATTACAATACCGTACGATAAGTGCAAATGCCTTAAAAATGGAATTGAAGTTTGAAAATTATTTGATTCGTGTGGAAAAACGGGGCGTGGCAGTCCAAAAATTTTAATGACAATGCATTTATGGTGTCTCTGGCAACCTGTATACCAACAAGTAAGAAAGGCTACAGTCGAGCGTGCCGACTGTAAAAGACCCCGTACTCACAAAAGTGCGTATTTTCCATATGAAAAAGAAGAAAAGTGGAGTGATTCACATTTTGTATACATACATATGAATTTATATACAAATGTATGTAAATATATACACAATTAAATGCACAATTTCCTTACTTGGCTTATTTTAAAATTCTTACAATTTGAAATTATTATTTTACAATTCTAAATTATTATTTTAAATTCAAATTGAAATAAAAAAAAACAATAATCAAAATAATTCACTAACGGGATTCGAACCTCGGACTTCACGCACACGCGTCAGAGCCCTGACTATCTGCATTTATATGTAATATTTTTTTGTTATTTTGTTATATAACAAAAATTAATAAAATGTCCCTGACGGCGCTCGAACACATGATCCCGGGCTAACATACAAGTGCGGAGAATTAGAACAGGCATCTTTACTACTTAGACCACACTCCGCTTTGAAGTTTATGTAAATAATTAAAATTTAAAAAGTAAACAAATAGCATATGTCACTGCCTGGATTCGAACCCGGGATCCCGGTCTAACAAACACTTTCAAAGCGCGCATCTCTACTACCTAGACTATGATCCTTCTTGAAGTTGCGGTAGCTAAACGTAGAGTTAAATCTTTTATTGCAAACAAGTGTAAACAAACACTTTATTCATAAAATTCAGCATTTTTGATTAATTTGTTTTATATGTTATTGTTGTCCGATTTGGACCAAATTTGGTGACGATACTTTTAATAATTATACACACATCCTGTGTGAGTTTGGTTGCTATCGGCCAACTAACATTACATGTTTTCATACAAATTTTTTATTTTCGACCTATTTGTCCTATGGGAGCTATAGGCTATAGTTGTACGATCCGGATCAAACTTGGTGAGGATAGTTATATTGGTACCATACACATAATGTGTGAATTTGGTCTCTCTAGCTCTAGTCGTTTTCAAGTTATGGTGATGTGAAAATAGTTTTTTACAATTTGCGGGGGCGGTAGGGGGCGTGGCAAAAATTTGAAATAAACTTAACCTGCCTGACATATAGACGGACTTTCATTCCAAATTTGGCTGCTCTAGCTCTTGTAGTTTAGAAGATCCAGGTGTTCATACGGACGGACAGACAGACAGACAGACAGACGGACAGACGGACATCGCTATATCGACTCGGCTGTTGATGCTGATCAAGAATATATATACTTTATGGGGTCGGTCACGCCTCCTTCTGCCTGTTACGCACATTTCGCTTCAGACAAACTTAATAGACCCCTCTACTCTTTTTTAGAGTACGGGGTCTAAAAATTTAGGCTGGTAAGAAAGGTTATGTTCGAGCAAGCCAACTTTAAAAGACCCCATTAATATTCTAGTGCGCAGTTTTCCTAAATATAATAAACTTTCGACTGATTTGTCCTATGAGAGCTACAGGCTTAAGCTTAAACGGGCTAATAAATCAATTACTGATTAATCAATCAATGGTCTGCGTGCACCATAGGCAACCTTTCGTTCAAAATTTGTTTGCTCTACACAGAGAAAAACAAGAAAGAAAAGTACAGTCGAGCACGCCCGACAGTAGAATACTCTCTGCATTTTATTCCCGATCATCTTAATAAAATCGATATCCGGGTATATCAATTGATACTTGCAACAAAACACGTTGAAACAAAAACATCTGATTGTATGTATACACACACATATACATTTGACATTACATGCATGCACGCACATATGTATGTGTGTATACGTTATATATACACAATTGGTTGGCACAGCCAGCATTCGCGGGCAGCGCTGTCGCTTCACAAGCAGCGAAAACGTTCGCTCACATGTTCGTATGTTTCTATCTCGCTTGCACACATGCATTGGCATTGCGTTCAATTATCAATTTTCTTACATGTCTAGCTCTTTTGTTTATTGTCCGATTTAGATGCAACTTTCAGGATAGTTTAATATATTTTGTCTTCAAACGAATGTGAAATAACAATACTGTACGATAAGAACATATGCCTTCAAATCGACATTGAAGTTTGCAAATTATTTTATTTCTTATGAGAAAAGGGGGCGTGGCAGTCCAAAATTTTTGATGACAATACAATTATGCCGGCTCTAGGAACCTGCGTACCAAAATGGGTGTTCCTAAGTGCCATAGTTACTGAGATATTCGCCTAAAACATCAATTTTTTACGAGGTGTTTCTAGTTTTTTGCTCATTGTGGGCGAATGGGGCGTGGCATCGAAAAAAAAAAAGATTCTTGTATTGACTGACTTAATATCGAGTCGATAGAGACCAAATTTAAACTTGTAGCTCTTACCATCTCTGAAATCTGTTTGTTCATACGGACGGACAGACAGACAGACAGACGGACAGACGGACATGGCTATATCGACTCGGCTTGTGATGCTGATCAAGAATATATATACTTTATGGGGTCTGCCACGCCTCCTTCTGCCTGTTACATACTTTTTAGACCCCGTACTCTAAAAAAAGTAGAGGGGTCTATTAAGTTTGTCTGAAGCGAAATGTGCGTAACAGGCAGAAGGAGGCGTGGCAGACCCCATAAAGTATATATATTCTTGATCAGCATCAACAGCCGAGTCGATATAGCAATGTCCGTCTGTCCGTCTGTCCGTATGAATACCTGGATCTTTTAAACTACAAAAGCTAGAGCCACCAAATTTAGAATGAAAGTCCGTCATTATGTCAGGCAGATCAAGTTTATTTCAAATCTTTGCCACGCCCCTTACCGCCTCCGCAAATTGTAAATAACTATGGTCACCTACAAAAAAATTGATGTTTTAAGCGAATATCTCAGTAACTATAGCACTTAGGAATACCATTTTTTGGTATGTAGGTTGCTAGAGACAGCATAAATGCATTGTCATTAAAATTTTTGGACTGCCACGCCCCGTTTTCCCACAAGAATGAAGTAATTTTTAAACTTCAATGCCATTTTTAAGGCATTTGCACTTATCGTACGGTGTTGTAATTTGAAATGTGTTTGGAGACAGAGTATAACAAACTATCCTGAAAGTTGCATACAAATCGGACAATAAACAAAAGAGCTAGACACGTAACAAAGTTAACAATTGCACGCAATGTCAATGCATGTGTGCAAGCGAGACAGAAGCATATAAACATGTGAGCGAACGTTTTCGCTGCTTGTGTATCGACAGCGCTGCCTACGGACGATGCACGCACATGTATGCATACGATATGTAATATATCGATATTCAATACGACATGTATAATTGAATGCGACAATTGGTCATTATGTCGATATCTATATTGTCTGTTATAGATAATATCGATATCGAACGCGTAATGTGATATTTTAATTAATAACGATATCGGTATTTTCTTGGCAATTCACATCCCTATTACAAGCTGATGTTTTTGTTTCAAAGACTTTTATTGCAAATACTATCCATTGTAATACTCCAATATAGATTAATGAATATAATGCCGACAGTTTTATTAACTTTATTTTTAATTTCAAATTAAATTAAAAGTATTCATTTTGAATTATAATACGAGATTTGTTTTTACGCAAAACATAATTTTAAAACAAGGCATGTAAGGAAATCTAATTATGTATATGGACATATATATATATATATATATATATATATATATATATATATATATTTATGTATATATATATATATATGTACATATATAAAATAGGAATCAATCAGGTTCTTCTTCATTTTCTTTTTTGTATGGAAAATGCTTACTACACAGGTTGGTAGCCAATGATTGGCATTGGTATGAGTACGGGGTCTTTTACAGTCGGCACGCTCGACTGTAGCCTTTCTTACTTGTTTTTTTTGCACAAACCCAATATACTCTCTCTTGCAGAGAGTATAAAAATCAAGTATATCATACTCAAAAAAGCACATTTAAAACTTGATATCTGCCCGAGAATGAAAATACGAAAATAGAGAATTTCCGGAATTTTTGATTTAAGAATACTTCATACTTAAATCAAGTTCTTAAAATTCTTGGAATAAGTTCAGCTAATCACGATTTGTACAGTGTTCTTGAAATAAGTTTTACCCAACTTGATTTAAGTTTACGGAAACTTGATTCAAGATCACACATACTCAAAAAACTTAGTACATAATATACAAGTATATTAAGTAAGTACATAATATTCTATATACAAGAATGCGCCAACTTGATTCTTATCTTGAACTTATCTCAAACTTGAACTTATCTCCCAATAATAATAAAAGACATTTTTATATTTCTATTGCATAGTATATTAATTACAAATTTTTTTATTAAATATATTTTTATTCGTACATATGTTATATTATTGTTTAGGGGATACAAATGAAGAGGAGGAGTAAAAAAATCTTCAATTTTAAGTATTTCAATTTCTTTTTAAAAATGTCTCATTTCATACGCATGAAAATGACGATCGAATCCTTTCACAACCAATTTTTGAGAAATTACTTAAATATTTTTATTTTCTATTACGAATGACTTAATTTTATAGACTTAATAAAAATTTTCTTTATATTTTGAACCTTTAAAAATTAATTCATGGCATACAAAAAAGTCTTTAAATTCAATTTCAAATTTGTTAATTACATTAGGTAAAAAGTCTTCTTTTGTTAAATTATCAGCTAATTTATATTCAAATAATGGTTCAAATGACTTTTCATTATCAAGTAGGAATTTTGAAAACTTAAAACATGATTTCGTTGCTAGTGTGTTAGGGGGATTTACACGTGATGTAATATTATAAAAATATACTTTTGCTTCAAATCGTATACACAAAATATATTTGAACGGCAAACATTTTCTAATTCCAGAAACATAATGCACAAGAAAATGGTTCTTTGGCTTCAATGAGCCATATAGTTTTGTATACATTAGGTTATGTTTCTTAATTAAAATATCTAGTTTATTTAAGTCATCTTCACAGAAGCTTGACCTAAAAAGTAAATTAGCGACATCCACAAATTTTTTTTAAAAATTCCAGTGTTTGTTGTTTGTTGGTATTAGATCGGCAATAATGAGTGGGAGAAAATAAACAAACGAATTAACTTTACTTGCAGTCATTCTTAAGTTAAATTGACTTGAAATTTTCATCTCTTAAATAAGTTTTAAATTCTATTCCATCACATTTCATTTCATCTTTAGTTTGTTAACAAGCTCTACAAAATCGTTTTGAATTGAAAGACTGTACAAAACCTAATACAGAATTAACAACTTAATTGTCGCCAACAATTAGCCCTAAAACAAAATTTACTATTATAATACATTTGACATCATTAATAAGAATTCCACTTTCCAACTTTCGTTACCAACTGTTTTTAAGCTTTTTGTTGATACAAATGCGGCAGGATAAATTTATTGTAATTTGGAAATTAAGTGTTGTGAAAGTGAAAGTTTAGTGAAAGCATATATAAGAAGCACAAATGGAAGATACATGACTACCAAGAGGATTGTTTATTTGAAAATCGTCAAAATATAAAGCATAAGGTATAACAAACTGTGTTTAACATTTTAAATTTTTATACCCGTTACTCGTAGAGTAAAAACAAAAAGTAGACATGGCAGACCCCATAAAGTATATATATTCTTGATCAGCATGACTAGCCGAGTCGATATAGCCATGTCCGTCCGTCCGTCTGTCCGTCCGTCCGTCTGTCCGTCTGTGTGAACAAAAGGATCTCAGAGACTATAAAAGCTAGAAAGGCCCGAGTGGTCGCAAACGAAAGATAAAATGCCCAAGCAGTACAAGTTTGCTTTTGTTTTTTGACACGCCCACTTTAGGGCGTTCTATGTACATACAAAGGTAAAAATAGCATGTTTTAGTATAGAAAACTTTTTTGTTAGTAATGCTATCTAAACCAAATTGACACAGAAAGTACACGTCTAGGGATTACGTATACTGACCAAGTTTGATCCAAATCGGACAACTATATCATATAGCTCCCATAGGGACAATCGGTCAAAAATACGCTCCAAATATGAATTTATGTGAATAACTTTTGCATTGGCCAAGCAATCGAAGGGAAACTTACACAGAATATATCTGTCAATAATATAAATATGTTGACCAAGTTTCATCCAAATCGGACGACTATATCGTATAGCTCCCATAGGGACGATCGGTCAAAAATACGTTGTAAATATGAATTTGTATGAAAATTTTCTGCGTTTCTCAAGTCATCTGAATTAAAATCAATAGGGTCGATTACCTAAACGATTGTACTATTATTAATATTATTAATAATATATTATATTGTTAATAATATAATTAAACTGAGTAACAGGTATCCTAAAGTCGCGAGGCGACTATAGCATTCTTTCTTGTTTTTATACTCTCTGCAAGAGAGAGTATATTGGGTTTGTGAAAAGTATGTAACAGGCAGAAGGAGGCGTGGCCGACCCCATAAAGTATATATATTCTTGATCAGCATCACTAGCCGAGTCGATATAGCCATGTCCGTCTGTCCGTCTGTCCGTCTGTCTGTCTGTCTGTCCGTATGAACAAACAGATTTCAGAGATGGTAAGAGCTACAAGTTTGAATTTGGTCTCTATCGACTCGATATTTAGTCAGTCAATACAAGAATCTTTTTTTTTTTCGATGCCACGCCCCGTTCGCCCACAATGAGCACAAAACTAGAAACACCTCGTAAAAAATTGATGTTTTAGGCGAATATCTCAGTAACTATGGCACTTAGGAGCACCCATTTTGGTACGCAGGTTCCTAGAGACGGCATAATTGTATTGCCATCAAAAATTTTGGTCTGCCACGCCCCCTTTTCTCACAAGAAATAAAATAATTTGCAAACTTCAATGTCGATTTTAAGACATATTTTCTTATCGTAAAGTATTGTTATTTCACATTCGTTTGAAGACAAAATATATCAAACTATCCTGAAAGTTGCATACAAATCGGACTATAAACAAAAGAGCTAGACATGTAAGAAAGTTAATAATTGAACGCAATGTCAATGCATGTGTGCAAGCGAGACAGAAGCATACAAACATGTGAGCGAACGTTTTCAGCGGCAGCGCTGCTCGCAGACGCTGGCCGTGCCGACCAAAATTCTATTTTTGACAAAATAGTTATCCAGCTAGGAAGTTAAGCCTTTTTTATATGTATGGTTTTGGGGGAAAACTTTCAAGTGTCGTGATGGCGTTGCCGGTTAAGTGCTTGATCGGCGAACGCAAAGTCGTGGGTTCGAGTCGCGGTCAGTCCTTTAAAAGAATATTATTCAATAGCTCCAATTATTGCATGTTTTCATTTAGTAATAAAAATTTTTTTTTTATCAAAACCCAGTTTAAAAAATTTTTTTAATTGTTTGTTAATAATTTGCTAATAAACAATTTTTTTTCGATAATGCTACACATTTAAACAACACAATAAAATATATTCTTTTCGATGACGGACCAGGATTCGAACCCACGACTTCTCGTTCATCGATCGAATAGCAGCCATCCGCGCCACCGCATCACTTGAAAATCTTCGGCCTAAAACCATACATATCTTTATAAAAGAGGCTTAACTTCCTAGCTGAACGTCTTTCAACGTTTTTTACTGCAAGTACTATCAGTTGATATTCTCGGATACTGATTTTATTAAAATGATCGGGAAGAAAAGGCAGAGAGTATTCTACGGTCGGGCGCGCTCGACTGTAATTTTCTTTCTTGTTTTTTTTAAATATTTCTCCAGATGTAAAACTTGTTAGATTATTAGAATTCTGTCCACTCTTGACGTTTTCAAGATTAAGGTGCAAAAGATTATTAATTTCAAAATTTGACTTAAATATATAACATAAAGGCGTAACGATAGTTTTATACACCTTTGGACCTAATGTAGGATTTTCATTTCTAACTATTTCAATAATTTTTTCTTCAATGACGTACACTTTTGGTTCTTTAAATAAATTTAAATATTTCAGATTGTTTATCATACTATGTTCCGTACGAATGTCTTCAAATGGACTATTACAAAATTTTAATAAGGAACTTAAATTATTATTTATGGAAATATTGTCATGACTTAGTTGGCATTCAATGGCAGAAGCAACAAATGTTGAAAGTGATGAAAACATATTTTGTAACTCAACTACAAAGCTTCTTGGCAAAGAATTTTTTTCATAAGTTCACAGACATAAACAAATCTTGCCGTTTTAAATCTTGAATAACAAAAGATATATCCTTAATAGTAGTTTTTGTTTTCGTTTCTGAAGTTTTATCTATAGCTAATGTACATTCGTTCAACAAATTAGGGCAAGTATTAGGAAGTGTAATTAATTCAACATTACTTAAATTATTTTTGTGCTGATTGTCTTAGTGTCTTCGAGAATGTGGAAAGTTGGTTAACGTTTGAAAACAGTTAGTTTGAGCACATTTCATTAATAATAATTTTGAAGTCATCAAATGATCAACTTTAAAATGAGTTAAGTTTTTTGGCCTATCAAACACCTTGTCACATTTGAAACAAATAAACATTTTAAGAGTTACTTGAATTATGCAATTACTTTAAAAGTGATGAAATATTCGAAGTTATTATGTCAAACTTAGTGTTAATATGAAAAAAATATTTTTGGATAAAAACCCATGGTTGTTGGCAGGCTACTGGATACTAATGCCAAAACATGAAATATTTTAAAACAAATATTTCGATAAATGAACTTAATTTTAGCAAATTTCCGTCAATATAAATATTAAAGCCTGTTAAGTCACATTCAGAAATACCCACGACAATTATAAAAGATTGGAGGGTCATACCAGATAAGTAGAACTTATTTACTATTGCGTTGACTTTCCATTGATAGTCATATACACACATCAATGTATGTATGTAGTATTATGTATGTATATGCTTGCATGTTTATTTACATATGCATTTTCCACACTTCTATTATACATTGTTAATTTGCTGTAACTAAAAAACTATTAATGATTAAAGTTTTTTAATTTTGTTGATAGTGTTAAACCCTCTACTTCCCCGAGTTCAATTTTGAAAAAAAAAATTATTTTTGATTGGTGATGGTTAAAAAAACAAGTAAGAAAGGCTACAGTCGAGCTAGCCGACTGTAGAAGACCCCGTACTCATATTATTTGCAATAAAACACTTTGAAACAAAACCATCAGTCTGCAATAGGGATGCTAATCGCCAAGAAAATGCCGATATCGATATTAATTAAAATATCACATCAAATCAAATATCGATATTATCAACAACTGAATTCAAATACGCTATAGATATGGACATAATGACCAAATATCGCATTCGAGATCATATCGCAATTATTATTACTATCGTGTTGAATATCGATATATGATAAATCGTATCGTATGCATACATGTGCGTGCATCGTCCGCGAGCAGCGCTGTCGCTACACAAGCAGCGAAAACGTTCGCTCACATGTTTATATGCTTCTGTCTCGCTTGCACACATGCATTGACATTGCGTGCAGTTGTTAACTTTGTTACGTGTCTAGCTCTTTTGTTTATTGTCCGAGTTGTATGCAACTTTCAGCATAGTTTGTGATACTTTGTAAGGAAGCGTTCTAGCTGGGGTACATATCTCAGTCTGCCCAGGGTCCGAATCTTACAAGAAATTTGTAGTATTCGCGGAGACGCTGTAGACGGGGACAACCAGGTCGTTAGAGGGACTCCGATTAACAAGGAAGAGGGGGGAGGGCGACTCGAGATCGAAGCGGGGGGTACCGCCGCTGCTCTCTACGAGTGGCCAAGTCGCTCCGCGAGATCAAAGCGAGGGCGCCGAGGTACTCAGGCGGCCGCCGCTGTTCCCGTCGGGAGCGCCGGGTAGAAGGGGGGGGTAGTGCGGATGCGAGATCTAAACGGGGGGTGCCGCCGTTGTTCTCAGCGGATCACTGCACATGGGGGGAAGGGTGAGAGTGCGGACGCGAGATCTAAACGGGGGGTGCCACCGTTGTTCTCAGCGAATCACTACACGCAGAAGGGAGGAGGAAGTCTTGCGAAAGTGGGATCGCGGCTCTGGTGCGCCAAGAGACCACGAACACTTTCAGCGGAAGACAACGTTGATTCGCAAGGGCAGGGTGTGACTCCTCCAGGTGCGCCGTAGAGACACCACTGTACCCAAGCGAAACGGGAAAATGACTGGGGATCGGGAGTGGGTTGGGGGTGTTAGCGGCACTTCTACTTTCCTCGCGTTGGCTCAACAATTAATAACCACGCGTTTATCTTTGTTCATTCTCTCTTTTATTCTTTTCGCTTTCGCCCTAAGTCGCACTGGCCCTAACGGTTCTACTTACTGTTGCTTGTCGCTTCGTCGCTTGAGTGCGCACGTCTATCCTCTTTCGCTCCCGATCGCAAAGTGCTGGCCACGCTCTCGATCGGGCAGCGCGGAAGCTGCCCTGATGCAACTCCACCACGAAAGCTCACTCTTCACCACAGAGCTTTCGTGCAGGGTTGTACCCGACCGCTCCCCGCGCTCCCGATAGAGGGCGCTGCCAGCCTTACTAACTCCTATCGATACTTATTCGATTACAAAATTACTTAACTCAAATGGTACTTCATTTCAATAGCTTAACTCTACGGCGTGTTCTTAATACTAACAAATGCTTACCACTACAAAATCTTCTTATTGCTAACAAATCCTCTTATCTCTAAAAACATGTAAGACGGGGTTTGGACCCCGCCTTACACCCCCCCCTTTCCTGCCAGGGTTACAGTTACGGCTCCGCTGGCCGTAACAGTAATGGAGAAAGTCCTGTTTCCCCGTGTGACTCGAAACCGGGTCCTCCTGTGCCTCTGCCCTCCGGCCTCGATCTCTCTTTGCAGGAATAAGACCGTCTCGGTGTCTAGAGAGATGTCTCGTGGCCGTATTGACCAATTCGCCGGTATAAGCGGCAATAGGTCTGATGCGGGTCCCTGGGATGCCCCGAATATATCGTCCAGGTCCGGCGTCCAACCAATCTCTTCATCGCCTAGTTCGGCCATCAGCTCCGCCTCTGCCGAAGAGTTCAGCGATAACGGCGATTCTATCGCCATTAGTTCCGCGTCGGCCGACTGCTGGTCGTTGTTATTCGGGTCGCAGCTGCGGGCCTCCTTCCGGGTTTCGGAGGAGCCCAGGCGGCGCTTGCGGGGATTGCGCGGCGCTCGCAGCTGCGGCCGTTTGCAGTCGGGGCTTTTCTCCGACGTCGTCCGGTGCCTCCCCTGTTGCCCTCTGCGGCGCTTCCTTCTCGGCATTCGTGTCTTCGGGTTCTCCACCACGCCCGGTAGGAACCGAATGTTCGCCCGAGGGAACGCGCACGTGGTATCCTTCTCCCAATCCCTGCTTCGGAATGTTCGCCTGCACACTTGCGAACTCTCCTCGTCGCTGCTCTCCGGCTCGTAGTTCGCCAGGTACTCCGCCCTTGTGAGCATTTCGGCCGGCCTCATGCTCCCTGGTTTCGGTGGTGTCTTCGGCGCGACGTCGTCCGAGCATTCGTCGCTCGTGAACAGCGCGATGCCGAAGGGGCTATGGCTGCCGGCCTCGCCTGGCGGCGTGATGCTGCCCTCTCAACCCGCGCTGGCACCTCCCTCCTCGTCGACTGCTCCGTCTGGGGCTGCCGGCTCCGGTTCCCCGCTCTCCTCTTCACCCTCGACGGTGTCTGGGGGCATCAGGGCTGGCAGAGGGTCCGGCGATGGAGTATCCTCGTAGTATGGCGGGGACTGCCGCATCCCCGGCATGTGCACATACAGTGTCGTCGACCGAACTTCCATCATTTGGACCGCGTCTGCCAGACGCTCGAAGGAGTACGCCACTGACTCCACGATCGTATGGCGGAATCCTGCCGCCTCGTCGCTCTCATGGTCGCTCGCGGGGCTCTCCTGTCCCCCGTGCGGGCCATCCTCTCCCTCGTGGGACTCATCTTCCCACTCTCGCTCCTCTTCGGACGCATTGAGCCACTCTCGCTCCTCGTCGACTGCTCCGTCCGAATCCTCCGACTCTGACTGCCGGTCATCTTGCCGGTGGGCGTAAAACGGCCTCTCCTCCTCCTCTTCTCCGCTCGGGCGTGGTTGCGTGGCGTCGCTGTCTGACGCGTCTCCGCTGCCCATCTCCTCGTCGCTGCTGATGATAATGTATTCATCGTCCATCTTGGGGTTCTCTATCTATGTCTGGGGTGAAACAAAATATGTCGTATTATTACCTCTACCCTATCTGTTTTCTTCCTACCAGTGCGACTGTTGCGGTAACTTTACCTTACGTTCTAATTACAATTTTTCGGGGTAACCTTACCTTACGTTCTAATTACAATTTCTCTCTGATTACATTTTCATTTGCTTATGATAACTAACCCCCTCTCTTTCCGCCTGGGCCCGCGCTACTCGCCCTTCCCCAAGGCGAGCTCGCGACCTGCAGGGGAGTCCATGCTTTCGTCACCGTCTTCTGGATCCTGGAAATACGGTTTGAGGGCGGTTAGGTTAGCCACCCGCTTCTTGCGTTCGCCCTCACGAGTGAGACGCACGATGCTGGGGGAAATGAAGCTAACCACCCTGTAGGGCCCTTCGTATTTTGGTGCCAGTTTGGCAGCAAAACCTTCCGCTGCGTTGGACAACTGATGCTGTCTTACCATGACCTCAGTCCCAACCGCTGGTCTCCACTCTCTTCTTCGGAGGTTGTAGTGCCTCCCTTGGTCCATCGACGCCTTCTGTAGGTTGTTCCTCGCGACTTCAAAAATTTCCTTCAGTTTCTTCTCCTTGTCCTGGGGGCTCAAGGGACTCGTAGCTGATCCGGGTGTTACCTCGTCGTATAGCGCTGCCGGCAGGCGAGGTTCTCTGCCTTGCACAAGGAAACACGAATTTGAAATTACAATACTGTACGATAAGAACATCTGCCTTAAAATCGGCATTGAAGTTTAACAGTTATTTTATTTTTTGTGAGAAAAGGGGGCGTGGCAGCCAAAAAATTTGAATGGCATTATATTTATGCCTTGACTAGGAACCTTCACACCAAAATTGGTGTTCCTAAGTGCCATAGTTACTGAGATATTCACCTAAAACATCAATTTTTTACGAGGTGTGTCTAGTTTTTTGCTCATTGTGGGCTAATGGGGCGTGGCATCAAAAAAAAAAAGATTCTTGTATTGACTGACTTAATATCGAGTCGATACTGACTAAATTCAAACTTGTAGCTCTTACCATCTCCGAAATCTGTTTGTTCATACGGACAGACAGACGGACAGACAGACAGACGGACATGGCTATATCGACTCGGCTTGTGATGCTGATCAAGAATATATATACTTTATGGGGTCTGCCACGCCTCCTTCTGCCTGTTACATACTTTTTTTTTTGCACAAACCCAATATACTCTCTCTTGCAAAGAGTATAACAATGAAAAGTACCTTAAGTTCATTTGTGTTGAAAGTCAAAAAAATCAATTTTTTGCGTGGAGAAGGAAAGATTTAAGTTACATTTTCTGCATATAACCTGAGTTTCCGAAGTGCATTCTTACATGATTTTTTTGCAGTTATTTCGTGGCAGAAATTGTGGAAAATGTTGAAATATATCAAAGCGAGTTTCCACTGGCAGTAAATAAGTCTTTTTCCGAATCCTTTTTTTTTTGGAGTCTGAGAAAGAATGTCCAGGAGCTCTGATCTCAGGTTTTGATATACAAGCACTTGTGCAACATTTGCTGGAAAATTCGGCAATTGATATATCAGATCCTCTGGATCCGGCTTGTTTATTCTATGAAACAATATATAAGGATTCGAAATCACAAGAAATTCGGTATCTACCAATAAGTACATCTATGTATATGGTCTATTCCACCCATATGCGAGTTTTATTCATTAATTAATTTGGGACAATCAATGTCGACCAATTGTTTTTCTTAGGGCTCAAAAAGTAATACAGTAATCTTTGAAGGCACTTCATTTTAAAATGGCTTAAAGCCAACATAGGTTGAAGCCAGGCAGACTGGCTCATTGTATTTCCAAGCCGTTAAGGAAATGTCAACATTTGATGCCGAGCCACAAAATTCTGTTGAGTATCCACGTGGAAGTTTTTTAAGAGCATTATCTGGTGGTAGATTGCAATTGGGGATCCTGATTAAGCGTATTATCCCCAAAAAACAAATTCTACTTGATAGGAGATACACAAGCAGGGGCAACTAAGTATAATAATTGTCAAAAATTATTATGTGATTTTTAATTCAGGCACTATATTTTTGAATTTTACACGTTTTATAAAATAATTAATTTTCGCAATTTTCACGAAATTCGGCGTTCGAGTGGCTCTAGCAGCTGCTTTTCTTGGAATTGTAAGCTGCCAATGCTACCAAATGAAATTTTAGGATTTTCTCTAATAGATTAAAGAAAAAAAATAATGAATATTGGTATAAAACAGTATTGGGAAGCCAAAAAAGTTACCCCGCCTTGAGGCGGTCTTGGGAAGTAGAGGGTTAAGTTAAAGCAACTAAAAATGTTAATAGGCATAAAGAAAAGAGCTGTGAACCACTGTATGCGCACATACATATATATTATTATTTCGTTTTTTTTTCACTTTATACTTACCTTGCAAATAAGGTAGCATTTCCAATAAAATAAATTCTTTTAATAAACGTTCCAAATCTTCATCGTCACTCACAATATCATTACTTTTTTCACACTCCGACATCCTACTTGCAACAATGATAACTCAATAATGCAAGCAAACAGATTTTATACACAACGATGTAAAACAGAGCAAATTGTGAAATTAACCAGAAGAGACAAGCAAAATGCTTCTTTCTCTTTCCCACTTTATAGTTTTCTATGCATGTTAAAGAACAGCGACAGAAAGTCACCGTTACTGTCGATATTCTCGCTTCGCATTTTATGCGTATAGACTGTACAAAAAAAGAATAGAAAATTATTTAACCCTTGCTGGACCGGTGTTCTTAAATGTTCCAATGATTTTATCTTTACAACATATTATTTAATTGTATATATAATCTTTTGATTTGATATAACTCTATAATTATGAAGGAATATTTTGTTATATATTTAACTATATTTATATGACAAAATTTGTAACAAATCATAATATATAAAGTCAGAGCTAAGAAAATAAGAGTTGCATAGGGGTTAAGCAGATCTTCAATTTTTGTGCCTACCAACAACATGCATAATTTTTGTCGCGACGGTCGGCTCGTCAAAAACCAGCAAAAATAAGTACATGTATGTGTGTTTAAGTATACATGTAATATAGGCATATGCATGTTCGTACATACATACATATATATATATGTATATATGTAAAGCAAGAAAATATAACAATCTTTCGCGTGTGTTTTTATACACACAAGTCGACCACTTATTTACACACAACTACTTTTTTGGGTTTATTTGTATGTTTTTATGTGTTGTTTAATATTTATACTATCTGCAAGAGAGAGTATATTGGGTTTGTGAAAAGTATGTAACAGGCAGAAGGAGGCGTGGCAGACCCCATAAAGTATATATATTCTTGATCAGCATCACAAGCCGAGACGATATAGCGATGTCCGTCTGTCTGTCTGTCCGTATGAACACCTGAATCTTATAAACTACAAGAGCTAGAGTTACCAAATTTGGAATGAAAGTCCGTCTATATGTCAGTCAGGTTAAGTTTATTTCAAATTTTTGCCACGCCTCCAATCGCCCCCTCAAATTGTAAAAAACTATTTTCACATCACCATAACTTGAAAACGTCTAGAGCTAGGGAGACCAAATTCACACATTATGTGTATGGTACCTATCTAACTATGCTTACTAAACATGGTCCGGATCGGACAACTATAGCCCATAGCTCCCATAGGACAAATCGGTCGAAAATGGATGATTTGTATGGAGACATGAAGTTTTAGTTGACCGATTGTAACCAAACTAACTCATTTTGAGTATGGTAACATTATAACCATCCTCACCAAATTTGGTCTGGATCTATAGCTATAGCCCATAGCTCCCATAGGACAAATCGGTCGAAAATGGATGATTTGTATGGAGACATGAAGTTTTAGTTGACCGATTGTAACCAAACTAACTCATTTTGAGTATGGTAACATTATAACTGTTCAGGAACGGATTAATTTGAATTCTAACGATCGCGTTCTTCCTCTTTTTTTTTTATTATCATTAACATATTTCGCAATTCACATGAACATTGTGAAATACCTTAGCAACATTGTGAAATACTTTAGCAACAATGCTATACCTTATGTTTATCTCTTTCTTGCATGCATTTTTTGGAAGTGATGAAGAAGAGAGAATTGTTAGTGTTAGATTGACGGCAGATCAGAGTAGATGCGCATAAGGCGGTCTGCTAATTACAATAAAGCAAATAAATGAACCAGTCTTTTATTCCTGCTAACGTCCATAGCATAATCTGTTGCTATTCATAATTTGGTCCTTCGAGCCGGATCTGTCGTAATCTGTTAACCACAAAAAAGTCGTTCACCATGGAGCAACTAAAACAACTGGTACACTCAAGGGGCAGGTTGAAGGCAAGTATCACACGCTTACTTCATCAGGCTGAGCATTCCACAGCTGAATGCGACTGTGACTACGTGGAGTCAATGCTTATCAGGCTCAATGCCGCCTGGAACGAGTTCGAGCGGATTGGAGATGGCATGTGTCTTTACGACGAAATTGAAGGGTATGTTGACCCCGCAAACGACGATGAAGTTTATGAGGGCAAGTACATGATGGCTCTACAGAAACTGCTTGCGCTAAAGCGGTTGCATCACGCAGAAAATACGGCTGCAGCAACTACAACGAAGGTTGCTGAGCGTAGTGAACTTGTACACGACGACGCAATTTCACGATTGGTGCAACAACAACAAGAATTCTTCTCACGTTTTCCGTTAGGCGCGGCGACAACGAACGCTGGCGCTTCGACGCCACTAAGAGATTCTGAATTGCCTAAGTTGCAGATAAAGCCTTTCGGTGGCGATTACAAGGATTGGCCAGCCTTTAAGGATTTATTTGAAAGCACTGTTCACAACAAACCACACTTGGAAAAGACAAGGAAATATCATTATCTGAAATCATTTTTGATCAATGATGCAGCGACCTTGATACGTCATTTGCCAATAACCGACGCGGCATATGATACGGCATGGGAACGTCTCAACGAACGTTACGATAGACCTCGTCATGTTGTTAATTCCTTGCTCGAGGCATTTATGGAGTTACCCGCAACACAGGGGAGCAATGTCTCAATGCTACGAAAGGTAGCAGACGGGGCTAATGAAATCATTCGCGGACTAGATGCAGTTGGACAAACAGGACGCGATTGCTGGATTATATATTTACTGCTCGCGAAAATAGATCCAGATTCAAGACGCAGATGGGTGGAGCTCAGCCAGGAGACCACCTCTCCAACAATAGAAGAGCTGTTCAAATTTCTCGACGCACGATGCGAAGAATTTGAATTGAGTCAAGGGCATACAGCAACAGAGGCTAATGCAGGCAACAACAAAAATGACAAGCCAAGGAAGGCGACACGTGCATTGATAGCTACAGATCAAAGTGCCTGTGCCAAATGTAGTTCAACTGAACACTCGCTATTTAGTTGTTCGCAATTTCACAATTTGTCCATCGACCAACGTCGCTCATTTGTCAAGAGCAAATTATTGTGTTTCAATTGTCTAAGACCCGGTCACACGTCAGCGAAATGTGGATCAAGTCATACTTGTAGACATTGTCGTGGCAGACATCACACACTAATACACACACAAGTAACGACGCTGCAGGCTGCTGCAGATACAGGTCAACAAGGCCACACTGGTTCTGAAGAAGATCAGGAACATGGAGTTTCATTGGTGACCAACGGTCACATCGCACACGCGCCATCATGCAATTTGGACCACGAGAAAAAACGGTCAACTCTACCAACCGCTTGGGTAAATGTACGCAACGCACACGGAACATACACTGCTTGCCGTGTACTTTTGGATAGTGGTTCAGAACTATCGTACATTTCGGAACGCTGCATTCACGTACTTGGCATCGCGCGTTCATCCTCCCGAATTCTAGTTTCGGGCATTTCTTCGGTAAAGGCTGAAGCCACAAGGGGCTTTAGCAAGCTACAACTCATGTCACGGGTGTCGGATGACACTATAGACGTCACAGTACACATTCTCAGCAAAATCACTTCACCACTGGCAAGGGACAAGATTGATGCATCATCACTGGAGATCTTCAATGGAATTCCGCTTGCAGACCCGATGTTCAACGCCAAGTCTCCCATAGACATACTGCTGGGCACGGATTATGTATGGAAAATAATTACTGGTAAAAAGAAGCTGGACATCGATGGTAACGTAATTGCCATTTCTACAACGTTTGGATGGGTGATCACCGCCATCGCACCAAATCCGAAGTCCACAGCCGCCACTACGCTGTTTACTTCCGTTGACATCAACGCCTCACTCCAGCGATTCTGGGAGTTGGAGGAGACCGATTCTTGCTTGTCACCCGACATTGAAGACTTGAAGGTGGAGGAACACTTTCGTGAAACACATTCAAGAGATACCACGGGACGGTATATCGTCAAGCTTCCGTTCAAAAAGGCAGAGACGATATTTGCAAATACTCTAAAGGAAGCACAATCAAGATTTAAAGCAGTAGAACGCAGACTACTGAAAAATTCACAACTACAAGAACAATATGTCAAATTTATGCAAGACTACGAGAGTCTAGGGCATATGCGAAAACTGACACCAGACGAGATCGATACACATCAGGGTCGAGTCTTTTACATGCCACATCATCCAGTAATTGGACAAAAACTGAGAGTAGTTTTTGACGGATCATTCGAAGACAGTAATGGAATGGCCCTTAATGAAGCACTACATGTTGGACCAAGTATTCACAGGAACTTGTTTGATGTATGCGTTCGTTTTCGGATTCATCGTTTTGTCTTCACGGCGGACATTGTCAAAATGTTTCGACAAATTTGGGTCAGCGAGGACCACCGTAACTACCAACGAATTTTGTGGAGACAGAATCCATCCGAACCACTGAAACACTATCAGCTTTGCACGGTAACCTATGGTACGGCCTGCGCACCGTTCTTAGCGGTCAGGGTACTTGAGCAACTTGCATACGACTATGAACACACATATCCACGCGCTTCAAAGATCCTGTTGGAAGACTTCTACGTGGATGATGTCTTGACAGGAGCACAAACGGAATCGGAACTTCTTCAACGTCGAGATGAATTGGTTCTCCTAATGTCGAAAGCACAACTCGAATTAGGAAAATGGGTTTCGAACAGCCAGTGCATTCACACAACAAACGAAAATTCATCTGCAAAGAATTTTGACAAATCAAGAGATAGCACAGTCAAGGTGCTTGGAATCCACTGGCAACCAATTACTGACACCCTGGGATATGCAGTGAATTTAAGCAGCACAGCAGATAGTACAAAACGGCAGGTACTGTCTGATGTTTCTCGCATTTTTGATCCGCTTGGGCTGTTGGCACCAGTTGTCGTTCAGTTCAAGATCTTATTCCAAGAACTATGGCTACATGATTTGGATTGGGACACTCAGCTACCCACGAACTTGGCAACACAATGGCAGAAATACCGAATGGATATAAACGCAATCAAGGAACTTAAAATACAGCGTTATACTGGATACGTTTCGGGCACTATGGAACTTCATGCATTCTCAGATGCATCGATCAAGGCTTACGCTGCAGCGGTTTACAGCCGGGTTACACACCCTGATGGTCATGTAGAAGTCTCTCTAATCGCTGCTAAAACACGTGTTGCACCACTCAAGCAACAATCTCTTCCACGATTGGAACTCTGCGGGGCGCTGCTGCTGAGTCGACTTGTCGCGTCGATCAAAACTGCGCTGAAGAACTACAACATCAAGGTGCACGCCTGGTGTGACTCTACTATTGTATTGGCTTGGTTATCAAACACACCATCCAAAATGAAGACTTTCGTAGCCAATCGTACTTCAGAGATTCTGAGCATCATCCCTCGACACGCTTGGCATCACGTCAGATCAAAGGACAATCCAGCGGATTGTGCGTCTCGAGGCATGCTAGCGGAAGATCTGCTTAATTTTGACCTTTGGTGGACAGGACCCGACTGGCTTCGTGACGAGAGCCTTGACGTCACAAACATAATCTCTGCACAATCTTCTTCTGTCATTTCAGATGATGAATTTTTAGAAGAAGTAAAGAAAACAACACTGCTAAATAGGACAACTTCCATTGCTGCAGTCTCCCTACTGGACTACCTTGTGCATCGCATTTCCTCCTGGACAAAACTCGTACGCATCGTGGCTTACGTTTTACGGTTTGCACGACGCAAGCGCATTTCAGGCGCACTGACATTTGAGGAGATCAGCGAAGCACGCACATTTTGCCTTTGCCAGGCTCAGGACGTGTTTCAACAGGAACGCCAACTGCTGATCGACAAGCAGCCGCTACGAAATGATTCTCAGCTACGCACACTTGCGCCAATCATTGATGAACTGGGACTCCTGCGTGTAGGCGGACGACTAAGCAACTCGGAGCTACCGTTCTCAACGAAGCATCCAATCATCCTACCCAAGAGTCATCGCATCACTAAGCTCATACTGGAGCAGGAGCACAGGGCACATTTACATCCCGGTGTTTCAGCACTATTTGTAATCGTTCGACAACAATACTGGATATTAGGCGCCAGAAACCTTATACGGAAGATCACACACGACTGTTTGAAATGCTTCAGACAGCGACAACACACAACAGAGCAGTTCATGGCTGATCTTCCTGGAGTGAGAGTAACACAGGCATTTCCTTTTCAAAACACCGGATGCGACTACGCCGGACCCATCACGCTCAAGGTCTACAAGGGACGCAACCCCCGCAAGGAAAAGGGCTACATTTGCCTTTTCATTTGTCTAGCTACTTCTGCACTTCACCTAGAACTAGCTACCGATCTCAGCACTGAAACATTTTTGGCTGCACTGCGTCGCTTCATATCACGCCGTGGCAAATGCGCACGAGTGTATAGCGACAATGGACGAAACTTTGTTGGGGCAAGGAAAGCTCTTAACGAAATGGAGCAGTTGCTTACATCGCAGACGCACAACGACATCGTCTCATTGGCTCTGGCAAATGAAGGAATCAAGTGGAAGTTTATTCCTCCTCATGCACCACACTGGGGTGGTAAATGGGAATCCGCTGTGCGCTCAGTCAAATTACATCTTCGTCGTGTTCTCAGCAATGCAATTCTAACATTCGAGCAAATGCACACCCTGCTGGCACAAATTGAAGCAGTGGTTAATTCTCGCCCGCTATACACAACACCGGACACTGACTTGGAATACTTGTCACCAGCTCACCTTCTGATCGGTCGACCCTACACAATGGTTCCAGAAGGAAATCTTGAGCCAGTTCCAGCCAACAGATTGGACTACTGGCAACAATCTCAAGCCATGCTGCAATGTTTTTGGAAGAAGTGGCACTTGGAATATCTGACCACTTTGCAACAGCGCCATAAATGGATTTCCAAGTCGCCAAATATTTCATCTGGAGCTGTGGTTTTGATCAAGGAAAGCAACACACCACCTGCAGCTTGGATATTAGCAAGGGTCACGGAAACCTTCCCTGGAGTGGATGGATTGGTTCGTGCAGTCAAGCTCAAAACTCCCACTGGAGAGACGACACGTCCGATTACCAAGATTGCAGCTTTACCTAATTCAGAAACCATGTTTCAGGGTCGGCCGGGATGTTCAGGAACGGATTAATTTGAATTCTAACGATCGCGTTCTTCTTCTTTTTTTTATTATCATTAACATATTTCGCAATTCACATGAACATTGTGAAATACCTTAGCAACATTGTGAAATACTTTAGCAACAATGCTATACCTTATGTTTATCTCTTTCTTGCATGCATTTTTTGGAAGTGATGAAGAAGAGAGAATTGTTAGTGTTAGATTGACGGCAGATCAGAGTAGATGCGCATAAGGCGGTCTGCTAATTACAATAAAGCAAATAAATGAACCAGTCTTTTATTCCTGCTAACGTCCATAGCATAATCTGTTGCTATTCAATAACCATCCTCACCAAATTTGGTCTGGATCGGACAACTATAGCCTATAGCTCCCATATATACTTTATGGGGTCTGCCATGTCTCCTTCTCCCTGTCACATACATTGCAACGAATACAATATACCCTTTTACTCTACGAGTAACGTGTATAAAAATATAACATTATTAAGTTACGATTAAAACAGTTGTTACACGATGGTTCGAATGGTTTGTAGGCGTGGTGGGGTAGTTTCGACAGTGTCTTATGATGGTAAATAAAGAACACCATAGCTTTCATAACTAAATACTAATACAGAAAGTTTATTCATTACTCGTTTAAATGTTTATTTAAGAAACTTTAAATAATAATCGTTGTACTTAATTTTCAAGCTTATCCATTGACGCGTACGTTGCGTCCGATCGCTAGCACATTTCGACGACGACTCTCCTTTCAACAACAATTGGCAACATGTTGAAATGTTGCTAGTGTGTTTCTGATACATATTGTGAAATTCATAAATTGTCGCGTGACATAGTTGTTAATAGTTCTCTATGTACAAACACAAATTCTATGTTTTCTGTTAAAGTCCAGCTCACGAGAATATCTATTCCATTTATTATACTCTCTGCAAGAGAGAGTATATTGGGTTTGTGCAAAAAAAAAAGTATGTAACAGGCAGAAGGAGGCGTGGCAGACCCCATAAAGTATATATATTCTTGATCAGCATCACAAGCCGAGTCGATATAGCCATGTCCGTCTGTCTGTCTGTCTGTCCGTCTGTCTGTCCGTATGAACAAACAGATTTCGGAGATGGTAAGAGCTACAAGTTCGAATTTAGTCAGTATCGACTCGATATTAAGTCAGTCAATACAAGAATCTTTTTTTTTTTGATGTCACGCCCCATTAGCCCACAATGAGCAAAAAACTAGACACACCACGTAAAAAATTGATGTTTTAGGTGAATATCTCAGTAACTATGGCACTTAGGAACACCAATTTTGGTGTGAAGGTTCCTAGTCAAGGCATAAATATAATGCCATTCAAATTTTTTGGCTGCCACGCCCCCTTTTCTCACAAAAAATAAAATAACTGTTAAACTTCAATGCCGATTTTAAGGCATATGTTCTTATCGTACAGTATTGTTATTTCACATTCGTTTGAAGACAAAATATATTAAACTATCCAGAAACATACAAACATGTGAGCGAACGTTTTCGCTGCTTGTGAAGCGACAGTGCTGCTCGTGAATGCTGGCCGTGCCAACCAATTGTGTATGTATTACATATACACACACACATATGTGCGTGCATACATATAATGTCAAATGTATATGTGTGTGTATGCATACAATCAGATGTTTTTGTTTCAAAATGTTTTGTTGCAAGTATCAATTGATATACCCGGCTACCGATTTTATTAAAATGATCGGAAATAAAATGCAGAGAGTATTCTACGGTCGGGCGTGCTCGACTGTACTTTTCTTTCTTGTTTTCGGCTCTATTCAATAAACATTATAAATTTTGAAATTAAAATTCATACAATGGTATGTCATTATACTTGCGTTGTGAAGATAATTCTTTTACATTGTACGGAGTCAACGGTTAGAAAATCAAGAAAAAAAATATATATTTAAAAATTGCCAGACAATAAAAAGGTATAGAAACCACAAGGACAAGCCATGCTAAATAAGCCGCATTAATTACTGGTTGAGAACAAGCAGGCCAGAACAACACGATTTTCATTTTGGCACAGTTCCCCAGCTTCTGTTTTTTTAAGTTCCCTGACAAATTAGATGAGCCCTTGGCTGCCCAGCGAGATGGCGAAATATTTTGCTTCCAGCAGTTAGTTCTTCTCCATGACTCCGACTCCATTACGACGTTTCCTCCCACAAAAGTATGCAACATGCGCTGACCCAAAGACTGATATGCATTGAGTGCTTCCGAGTGTGTGTGTGTGTTTCTGTGGGTGCGTGCGTGTGAGTGTGCGTGCATTTGAGTATGTGCTATGTATTTTGCGCTGACACTAAAAGCTATTTGTAAATTTCGTGGTTGCAATTATGTTTGCTGTGTTGTTAGCTGTCGGCTACGCCTCTGCCCCGCTTTTCCTCTCTCCCTCCCCTTTCCATTCCTTCCCATTCATTTACTAGCGTCACACTTGCTGCTCATTTTCTTTCAGTCTCCCTCTCTCTCTCTCTCACTCTAGCACATACGTACACTCTTTCACTTTTTTTTCAACGTGGTTTCACTGGTTATTATTAGTTTGCTGCGGTTTGCTGGCTGTGGCTGCTTTGGCAGTCATACACTGTCCACCCTTGTGGACTCTCGACTGCCACGCCCTCAGCAATGTTAACTGCTTGCCTGTTTATAGTGTTTTCTGACCGCATCACATATACGTACATATATGCATATAAATATTTGCACTATCGGCTTTTATGCGTGTGGCATATTAAAGTTTTGGTTTTTGGCCAACTCATTTTTGTGGCTTTCAAGCAAAAATATTTTTTTCTGCCAGTTATTTCAGCTTAAATATTGACCTCAACTCATGCATTAGGTCTCAACTTACATATTTTATGAGGCACTCATACAATTGGGGCACACTTCTATTATCGCCAGAAATATTGAGATAATTTTGAGCCAAAAAGTGGATACATAACTTGGAATATTGCTAAGAGGCAGCTGCACAAGCCATTAAAAAAATAAAATACAACAAAGTGGAGCTAGGAGCATATTTACCTTCAAATGTGCCAACAAATACGAATAATGTTCACACTTTGACGATGACCAGTAGCTTTGTTGGTGGCTTCTGCTTCGGTCTTCTACCACAAATCACTCAGTGGCATGAATTATTGCTGGCGCTTAGAACGTGCTCACAGCGCTAAAGTGTCATTACTAAACTTAATGAGTCTGCCTCTCAACAAGGCTGCAAACCAAAACAAGAAAGAAAATTACAGTCGAGCGCGCCCGACCGTAGAATACTCTCTGCCTTTTCTTCCCGATCATTTTAATAAAATCAGTATCCGAGAATATCAACTGATAGTACTTGCAGTAAAAAACGTTGAAAGACGTTCAGCTAGGAAGTTAAGCCTCTTTTATAGAGATATGTATGGTTTTAGGCCGAAGATTTTCAAGTGATGCGGTGGCGCGGATGGCTGCTATTCGATCGATGAACGAGAAGTCGTGGGTTCGAATTCTGGTCCGTCATCGAAAAGAATATATTTTATTGTGTTGTTTAAATGTGTAGCATTATCGAAAAAAATTGTTTATTAGCAAATTATTAACAAACAATTAAAAAAATTTTTTAAACTGGGTTTTGATAAAAAAAAAAATTTTTATTACTAAATGAAAACATGCAATAATTGGAGCTATTGAATAATATTCTTTTAAAGGACTGACCGCGACTCGAACCCACGACTTTGCGTTCGCCGATCAAGCACTTAACCGGCAACGCCATCACGACACTTGAAAGTTTTCCGCCCAAAACCATACATATAAAAAAGGCTTAACTTCCTAGCTGGATAACTATTTTGTCAAAAATAGAATTTTGGTCGGCACGGCCAGCGTCTGCGAGCAGCGCTGCCGCTGAAAACGTTCGCTCACATGTTTGTATGCTTCTGTCTCGCTTGCACACATGCATTGACATTGCGTTCAATTATTAACTTTCTTACATGTCTAGCTCTTTTGTTTATAGTCCGATTTGTATGCAACTTTCAGGATAGTTTGATATATTTTGTCTTCAAACGAATGTGAAATAACAATACTTTACGATAAGAAAATATGTCTTAAAATCGACATTGAAGTTTGCAAATTATTTTATTTCTTGTGAGAAAAGGGGGCGTGGCAGACCAAAATTTTTGATGGCAATACAATTATGCCGTCTCTAGGAACCTGCGTACCAAAATGGGTGCTCCTAAGTGCCATAGTTACTGAGATATTCGCCTAAAACATCAATTTTTTACGAGGTGTTTCTAGTTTTGTGCTCATTGTGGGCGAACGGGGCGTGGCATCGAAAAAAAAAAGATTCTTGTATTGACTGACTAAATATCGAGTCGATAGAGACCAAATTCAAACTTGTAGCTCTTACCATCTCTGAAATCTGTTTGTTCATACGGACAGACAGACAGACAGACGGACAGACGGACATGGCTATATCGACTCGGCTAGTGATGCTGATCAAGAATATATATACTTTATGGGGTCGGCCACGCCTCCTTCTGCCTGTTACATACTTTTCACAAACCCAATATACTCTCTCTTGCAGAGAGTATAAAAAAGTTAAGCAGACATAAAAGGTTGAGAATGTTGTTGTAGGCGAGAGAAAAAATGTTTAACATAAAAAAGGAAAAACTATATTGTTCATCGTCTGCGACTTATTTATGTTGCCATCGGTCAAACAACTTTAGTAATTACAAGCTACGAACACCCTGTAAGATAGTGCTATCAACAGAGTACCATTTAGTATATTTTAATTAGTTTTTTTACTGAGTTTATTCATTATTTTAGACAATTATTCTGCATTTCTTACAAACATTTTTAAAATTTTGAAATGTATTAAATTTTTAACCTAATTTTGACCAACTAACAGTTGATTAAATACGATAAATCTATAACCATTTAAAATAAATATTAAAATTTTTGAGTTATCCTTATTTACAACTCTCTAAAGATTGAACATTTACGATAGCACGATTTCTTTTAATTTAGTATGCAATATAATATCATATATACATATATATTATAAATTAATGAAAATCAATTTTACATTTCTGAACTAATTTTTAGTAAACAAACTAAAAATGTATGTATGTGGATTAAAAAAATAAATTTGATATAACATTTTTGCACTTAACAATCGTAAAATATGTTTTGGAATTGTTAGTTATATTAAAAGAAAACAATATAAAATTGTTTTTGTTTTTATTTTTTGTTTTTCCCCACTACAAATTTGTCACAAGTAATTTAAGAGGTATTAGAAGTAGATAGTTACTTTTTCTCTACTAAAAGAATTATTTGCAAGTCTGTAACTGCTGCTGGTGCTGATTAGTTTTAGCCTGACGTGTAGAAACTTATTATCGCGTATACGTCACGTTGTCTGTCTGTGAGCAATGCGAAATGCTAAGCAGTGGCAAGTCTGCAGCAGCTGTTTGGCTGTAAGGATCGTGGCGCCTCTTGAAACACTCTCTATAGTGGAACTGGAAAGAACCGCATAAATCGTAGGACCCAAAATGCATAAAGCAAGCATGTCGCGCAATCATTTTCAGCTGCCACGTGCCTGGGCATACATTTTTCGCATTTTATGGGGCATGCTGCAAACAGCAAGCTACAGGGAGTGCAGGCTGCTGTGGCCAAGAAACAAACAAACAACTGCCCTGCAGCAGCGAGCTCAGAATTTTAAAGCTGATTACTCAATAACTTTACTAGGGAGTGCATAAAATGCGGGTCGTATCCTTGGAGTGCATAATTTCTTACCACTTTTGGGAGTGGGAGTGCGAATGCGAGAGCCAATGTGGAAGTGGCATAAGGGGAACGTGCTCCAGATGCCTTTCAAGTCATTTTATGAACACTTAAATTGTGTTTGTTACTAAAGTCTCTTACCTCTCTGTTGTTTTTACTTAAACCTTACAAAATTTACGCTCAAATTGAGTTGTGTTAATGTTTGTTGCTCGAAGTGATTTTCCAGAGTAACGCTGTGCGATGGAGCAGCCTTTCTTCAGGTAATACGAAACACTTAGTAAATAATTTATGTTTGCAACATAATTGAATTAAAACTAACAGAAAGCTGCACTTCCGAGCTCAAGAATAGCTTTAAGCTTATATCTTTTGCGTCAGCCAAATGGAAAAATGTACAAAAACCGGAAAACTCATTCAAAATATTTGTCTTATTTTATTTATTGAATTTATATGATTTAAGCTCATTTTACTCATCCAACGTTTATAATTTTTGGTATATATCAAAACAGACAGTTTTTATTGCACAAAGCGCTGTCGAAATTATTTAATTATATACTTTACAAGGACTGCCGCGTACAAATACAAGACGGGAAGTTCTATCGATAACATATTTAAATTGTGTAAGCTAAATCATGGAAGACATCTATGATAACATCAATACAATATAATAATCAGTTTATTTAATTTTTAACTGGAATAAAATATATGAAAAATAAATATTTATACCTATTTATATGTTGGAAATTATCAAGTTTGGCAAATTTAATTAAAAGTTATGACACAAATGAGTTAGGAATTTGTCACAGGGAATTTTGTAGTTGAGTTCGTACGACCTAACCATTGTTTGTTATTTAAATGTGCAGTAAATTCAATAAAAGCCGCAATGCAAAAAGAATGTTCTGTTCATAGCTAAAATTCAATTACAACCGCTAATGCCACTTGTATTGCCCGAGCACTAGACCACAGACTGTTCAGCTCTAAATACCTGTAATCCGACAAATTTAATTTCATAAAAGTTGAACTTCAATAAATGGCAAGCCGGCTAGGCCATTATAATTGTGGTGCTCCCAGTGTGCTGTAGTGGGAGTATGAAGATGTGTTTTTGTTAAACGACAACCGCAATGGAAACCACAAACAAATATGATCAGACATCAGGTTGGTTGTTGCAAGCAAAAAACAACAGCCAGTTGCAGCATGGCGGATGAATTTATCCACATTGAACTGCTACACATAACAATAACACACACATTCACGGATAGTGCAAACACCAAAAAGGCTTAAAGCAAAAAAGCTTTGCATACTTTTACGCGCACACAAAAAATGTGCTTAAACTGCGGCTGCCACCAAAAATGCCGAACAAAGGTATGGAAGCATATGTACATGCATATATTCATGAATGTATGTACATGTGTATATTTAAATGAAAGGGAGCATTTATTTAATTAACCAACTTTTCATTATGTGGCAACAAATTAAATGACAAACACTATGACTGCCTTTGAAATAAGATTCAAGAACGTTAAATAATTCCTGTCACCACATATTTTCAAATATACTGTGCTATTGAACTCCACATAAGTCAACCGGAATGCACAAACAACGAAATCATTTCAGCGAAAGGAAGATATCCAGCAAAAAGGATGCTTTGACTTATAATGGGCTGTTTTGCTTTTAAAATTTAAAATTTAATTCAAATAATTAAAAAAATTTTCATTACCTTGAATTTAAAGTTTTCTTTTAGGAATGCGAATTTTTACAGAAGTTTATTAAGTTTGTCAGATGCGAAATGTGCGCAACAGGCAGAAGAAGGCGTGGCGGATCCTATAAACTAATACATATTTAATAGCAACAACCGCCGAATAGATCATAGAGTTTGTCAGAGACTTAAGCCACTAAGAATTTAAAGTCTTTCTATAAGTCCGACGGATGAAGATTATTTTTAATTATTTCTAAGCCGTCTGACAACTAGATTACATGGGGTCTTTTACCGTTGGCGAGTTCGACAATAGATTTTTAGATTGACTTGATTTGATTTCCTATAAACTCTTTATGCTTTTAATAAATAACAAACCCAAAATAATTTTGTAATGACTGTTTCAAAATAACGTACCCTGTTTTTCCGCAATGTTCTTTCACAGACTTATTACTCTTCTTAAAAGATTTCACAAAACTGGAATCTATGCTTAAAGTTAAAAAATATTTAACATCTTAATATAGAGATTTAGCAAGTTATTCGAAGCTACCCTGAATCCCATCCAATCCTTGTTGGATAGTTTCTCTGAGTGGTTTTCATAATAGCCTGTGAACACTGAACAATCCGAAGTAACATTGTTAATTGATCATAATTTTCGAAGCATGCAAACGTTTTATTTAGTCATGTAATCCAAATATAACCAGACAATATATAATTTGGTTTACACTAACAGTTAATAAATTGTGTTTCTCGTCATTTTCTTATTTGTTAAATGCATTTATAAACAAATAGTTACAAAATTACTTATAAATTAATTTGAATCATGGAAAATTTTATATCTTACAATTGTTAAACTATAATTTTCTTCGCATCCGCAATGCGTTGTATGATTTTGTTTTTATAAAAACTTATTTATAAGTATTTGTTTAAAATTTGTGAACAGTGAGCTTTGCTCAAAAGTCGACAAATAATATTGCTTTCCTATCAAGACTTTGTTTCTAAAACAATTTTTCTTCGTGCGAATAATTGTAAGCACTTTAAAGTGTAAGGTGCGATTTTTAAATGCCTAAACTGGGACAAAAAATGTAGACAACTGCATAAAAAATATATGTATATTTGTGGTCAGCGACTGAACTAGAGTCTATACTATATAACCATTTCATCCTTTACCTCAACCAAACATTTCTCAGAGAGGAAAAGCATAATTAAAGTACAAGCCTTTCAGCGTTTCTAGTTAACTAGGAATAATTGCCTGGATATAATACATTTGGTGCTGAAAGTTCAAAATAAAAATCGAAGTAAAACATGTATACCAAAGCACAGAGAATATATCTTGTTAAAAAATGACCGTAAAAAATCCTTGAAACATTCGGGGCAGCGAAAAATTCTAATTTATAGAGTTTACGCCCGTTTTTACACGCTGTGCACATGGTCGAAATTCAGCGGACACGCCCCTCCCCCACCCTAACAGGGAGTAAAACTAAAAAGAGAAATTGAAAAGCAAATATGTAAAACGACGAGAAATACATATAATAAAAAAGAATTGTTAGACCCGATTCGAGTTGGTACGCAGCGCGGCAAATGAAATTTTCACGTCACACGGGAAACGAGATAGATAGAGGGCACAGGACAGAGGACACGGAACATAGGACACGGAACACGAGACACGCGCCACCACCAAGACCACGACCACGGTCGATCCTTTGGATTTACCACACAAGCATTTCGACTTGTGTTCTACACGAAATAAAAAAAAAATGGATTAAAACTTGCAAAAATTTTAATGGAATTCTATTTTTCACCACCACACGTTCCCTCTTCCTCCGTTTCTCTGGGGACGTTGTTGGCGGTTGCGTTGCTGAAATTGTTGCCGTTGTTCCCTTTGATTGTCAAACATCAGCTTACACAAATAAATGTTACAGTCATGGGTGTGTAAGTGTGAACGCACATAGGACAGGTGGACAGAGGTCAAAGGACGGATAGTTGACAGAAAAAATAAAACCGTCAGCTTGAGTGAAAAGTTGACTTAACTAAATAGAAAAAACACTAAAAGGTAAATCCAAATTAAGCTATGTACTTTTCATGTGAATAATAGTTAAAATCCTTACAAATTGGGTTAATCACTAAAAACTATTTAAATTCATTAAAGATAAAAACATTACCGAAATATTCACTGTTATCAGATTTTTATAAAAGATCTCGTATCTCTTCTGATCACTGATTTTGGAATAAGTGTTTTAAGTCTCTATTGGAACTGATCAAGAATGTACATGCTTAATGGGGTCGGCCACCCCTTTTTCTCTCTTTTTCATATTTTTTTTTTTTCTTACAGTATTTATTTTTTTTTTTTTAAAATAATTTTTAAAAGGGGGGGGGGGGGGGGGCGAACCCCATAAAATATATATATTCTTGATCAGCATCACAAGCCGAGTCGATATAGCCATGTCCGTCTGTCCGTCTGTCTGTCTGTCTGTCTGTCTGTCTGTCCGTATAAACAAACAGATTCCAGGGTTGGAAAAAGCTAAAAGTTTGAATTTGGTCTCTATCGACTCGATATTAAAGTCAGTCAATACAAGAATCTTTTTTTTTTTTTTTGCCCCCCCCCCCCCTCCCCCCACAAGAAAAAAAATAAAAAACCCCCTTAAAAAAATTTTTTTTTTAGGCGAATATCTCAGTAACTATGGCACTTAGGAACAAACCAAATTTTTTTTGCAGTTTTTTATAGAGGCGGCCTTTTTTTTTTTTTATAAAAATTTTTGGTTTCCCCCCCCCTTTTTTCCAAAAAAAATAAAATTTTTTTCAAATTTTAATGCCGTTTTTAAGGCCTATGTTCTTATCGTACAGTATTGATAATTTCACACTCATTTGAAGACAAAATATATTAAACTATCCTGAAAGTTGCATATAAATCGGACTATAAACAAAAGAGCTATCCATGTAAGAAAGTTAATAATTGAACACAATATCAATGTATTGTGGGGAAGGGAAAAAAAAAAAAAAAAAATTGGGGGGGGTTTTTTTTTTTTTTTTTGGGTTGGGGGGGGGGGGGGGCGGGGGTGGGGGGGGGGGGCCGCTATATTGGGTTTGTTTTTTATATATACATATTCTTGTGTGAGTGCATACATATAATGTCAAATGTATATGTGTGTGTATACAAAAAAAAATTTTTTTTTTTTTTAGTGTTTTTTTTTTTAATTATTTTCACCTGTTATCCGAGTATACCGACTATATTAAAATGATCGGGAATAAAATGCAGAGAGTATTCTACGGTCGGGCGTGCTCGACTGTACTTTTCTATCTTGTTTTTTCTGGCTTCTGAACTCCTGAACTCTGTTTTTCCAAAGATAATAGAAAGATTGTTGGTTTTAGTTTACTATCTATGCAACACTTAATAATAATATTTAATTGTACATTAAATATATTAGATAAGAATATATCATAGCTAATTGTCGCACCATCCCCAAAAGTTATTATATTTTTGGAAATAGATGAACTAATAGTTTAATGGTTATAAGCTTAATAACAATTGCAAGTGGTTTGCTTAAAATTGACGTTTAATTACTGATCATAAGCCAATCAATGTGAAAACATTGCACAAGGTTCAAAGTGTTTAAAAATAATAAATAAAATTAAACTTGATTTTAACATTACAACACTATAAAAAGCTCATATTTACATTTACAACAAAAGTATTTACATGCATGGAAAAGGGCCTCTAAAAGATTAGCTAAAGCTATGAAACCAAGAAGATGTGACTTAAACGAATCTAACTTAGAGTTTACCCCTGGTATAGAAGCTATTCCAGAGCTGCATCTTCTCCAACTCGGGCAACGTCTTGACCTCGAAGGTTTCGTCAATATTAAGGCATTTGATGTCCGTCTCACTCTCAAGAGGGGAAAATTTCAAGTGCTTAATGCTCTCACAGTTGGGATCACTGTTGGCGGCAAAACTCGTCCAGATGTCAACCATGCCAGTGATAACCTTATGCTCTGGAGAGCCCACCTCAGCCTGGTGCGACAACATAGTGTGGAAAATGTAGCATAGATCATCTCCATGACAAGCGCCGCGCACCTCCTTTCCACAAAGCACGATCCGAATGGCATTGCACAGCTTAGAGTCATGGTCGAAGCGATACAAATAGGTCGGAGCACTTCCCTGACGCACTCGAGCCAAGGCTGTGCGGTAGATGGGATGCCAGAATTCACGGTACGAGACTAAATCCAAGAACTTCATCATATTGGCCTGGTTGCAGGGCTCGTCTCCGAAATATGCCCTCTTTAACTGTAGAGCATAGTTCTCCCGGAGCTTCGGATCCAGATTGTTACCCAAGTCACAAGGAAGCAGATTCTTGCAGTCGCCCACCTCGTCGAGCGTAGCGGGTCGCCGCATCACCTCTGAGAGTATAAAATCAGTAGATGAACAAGCAAAATCCCAATGTCCACACTCACCTGGATAGAAGAGCAGTCCCTCGAAGCTGGTGCCACCGAACATCATAGGCAGCCGGTTACTCCAAGGGTTGTTCATTAACTCAAAGGGAGACTCGCCTATAATGGTGTGCTCGGTTTTATAGGGCTCTACGACGGGTCCAAATGCGAAGAGCACTCGATTGTGTTTCTCCTCCTTGCTGAGCACCGAAGCCGTCGCCTTAACAATTTCTCCTCCCTTCACGTCTTGCAGGAAGCTAAGGACCTCCTTGTCTTTGGTGCTTCCGGTGTAGCCCAATTTCTGAGCCAAGCGATAGGCCCAACTGTTGTTCGGGGGCTGAACCCAAGGACACAGCGCGGTGCCGGACATTGGTATAGCCTTGTGCACGAGTCCCTCAGCCTGAGGACACAGAGTCAGCAAATGTGTAGAGGCACCTCCTGCGCTCTCGCCAAAAAGGGTTACATTGTTTGGATCTCCGCCAAATGCGTCAATGTTCTGCTGCACCCAGCGCAGGCCCATGAGTTGATCCTTGAGTCCCGCATTGCCGGGCACATTGAGCTCTGGATCCTCCAGGCTGAGGAAGCCCAGTGCACCCAGCCGATAGCTGATGGTGACCAGCACCACCTCCTTGGACATAAAGAAGTCGGGACTATACATATCCCGAGAGGCCTCACCCACTTGGAATCCTCCGCCATAGATCCAAACCATAACGGGACGCAGCTTAGCTGGCTGCAGCTATAATAATAAAGACGTGTATGTTGCAAGTTTCAAGTTGAAGATGACTGCTACAATTACTCACATCCTTGGCGTACACATTAAGATACAGGCAATCCTCCGAGCCGGCAAATTTACTGAAGAACACATGAGTCTGCATCGACTTCTCCCCAGGAGATGTGCAGTCCAACTCATGATTCCACGAATCCCCTGGCTCCGGTGCTCGGAAACGCAGTTTTCCGACCGGAGGCTTGGCAAATGGGATCTTCTCAAAGCTGTAGTAGCTGCCGCCCCAAATTGTGTTCCTCTTAACGCCTCGGACTGAGCCAAGTTTCGTTTTAACCACAGAATAGATAGCTGTGGTTAGTCGGCGTTGTTCATACTTGAAGCTGAGCACCCTGTATCAGAAAGACAAAAACAGAAAGAAAGACAGAAAGAGTGATAGAGAGTTAGTTTGAGTGAAAGAGAGAAAGTGAGAGCGGAACTGTGTTTCCCATTAGTCATGAGACACAATTTGCCGCTGCTTTTGGCCAGAAATCAGTCACGCAGCCGGGCCAAGACCAGGCCAGGGCAACAATTTGCCGGTTGAAATCAATGTGTTTTCAATGCCGCCGAATGTAAACTTAGTGGCTGTGTTACGGTGTTTTGAGGTTTTGAAAGTCTTACCAAACTGTCAGCGCCTTTTGACCAGCCTCAACGCTTCACGCTTAATATGCATGACAAGTTCTCAACTCACTGTTTATATTTATTGTTTTCTATTGTTGTTGGCTTTGATTTTGCATTCAGTATTTATTACCCTACGGGTGTGTGGTATATGCATTTTATAGCAATTTTGTTGCTTTCAATTGCGCACCGCAGATAAATTAATCAAACATTTTATATTTCACACGCATTGCCCGAATGCACTGACATACTTAGAAATGGAAGAAAAAGAATTGACTATAAATTGATCATTTCATAGCAATCTGTGATGAAATCTGATTTTCTAGTAAGTGTTTGATACAGATCACGATAACTTTGATCTGCATTAGAAGGTTTGAGTATTATGAACATATTTATGTTAATCCCTTTCGATGAATAGAATATTCTTCTTATATCATTAAACTTGACAGTAAGCAATTCAAACAAATCAGAAACTATATTGTAAATAAATATCGGAATACAATAAATATTTGTAAATAAATTATTGTATATTTTTGATTTTGTTAAGCATACTTAAAGTGTACTTAAAATGCTTATACTCGATTTGTTCTGGAACTAAGTGAACACTAGTAAAGTTAGTTCTGCTTACCGAGTAAAAAATAAAAGATTACAATATTTATAGAGAATAAAGTTCAATTTTTTAAGAGCTATTACAATGTGAATTAATTACCTCCCTCGTTATAAAACTTGTTTTCAATCAAATTACTAATTCCATAACACTCTGTAGGGCAGACTGCTTTTATCGCTGGTTGATTAATCATTCAAAACTTTTGTGCAATATCATTCTATATAATTTGATAATTATTTAATATTTATATAAGAATTTTCATATTGCTTATATTACTTAAATGATAAAACAAAATAATTTTTTTAC
>JAEIGM010000629.1:0-16235 GCA_018903735.1 Drosophila cardini | reverse complement strand
TATGTCATATTTATGATTATTAATAGCAAGTGTCAGCTGTTGTATTTATTTTTTGCTTTTGCTAAAGGCAATCATGGCAATATGCAATTTTACTATTCTCATCGCGGAGCAACCTGAACTCCACATATACATTAATTGTGGAAGCCAAACCAGTGTTTTAAGCTAACGGTCAGCCCTTAAAAGTAAAAGGTCAATATTAATAATGTTCGCGTGGGGACGCGTGTCAAAAAAAATACAAAAAAATATAAAGCAAATACAGAGGGGAAGCAAACACTAAGCAAAACTTTCTTGCATATGAAACCCGATGGGGACTGGTACTCCAGCCCCTCAAACAGGAAAACCCCTAATCTAGACAATTTGCCTCTAATATATGTTTTTAATTTTATTTTTATTTTATTTAAAATATTATTAAATTAGCCCAAAAATAATTTAAGGGGCATTGCTAGCGTTTTCTTTGCATTAAAACTAACGTAAAAAATTTTTGTTCTATCCAAAGTGATTTATGTGATTATCTTGGCAACGCACAAAGTCTTTAGTTAGGTATATATTCAAAAATAAAGTAGAATGAAAATAAAAACAACCCCCTGGGTTTCATTCGCCAAAAGTGACGATCAATCTGAGGAAACGAACGCAGCAGACAAATAAACCAAGTGTAGAATCCAATGTAGAAGACCCGACTATATATGAGATATAAGTAATCATATAAAGAAACACTACTTATGAGATTTCTTTGCAATATTTGCAACGTGGCATTCCTCCTTTGGAGTCGTGGGGCAACATAGTATTTGCTGCGATTGTTGACATTGCAAAATACAAATGTGGAGAAAAATTCAGATTCCAACAAAAACAGCCAAAAACTGCCACAAACTAGATTCCATCTCAATAACATAGTGATCTGTCAAATGGAATTCTACTAATGTCGTTTTAGACGGAGTAAAAAGAAGAAGACTCTTCTGCATTAGTTTGTGCCTAGAACTTAGTTGATATAAACACAAAAAGGCTAATTAACACTATGCTATATATATACATAAATAAATACGATATAGCACTTGCTTTAGGGTTTTAAAAAACCACTAGTAGTTTGGAAACTTATGGTATTACGAAAAGTGCTTTGACAATTTGCAGGAACTGTATGAGGAGTGACAGTAAATTTGAAATAAAATTGATCGATTTGCAGATTACAGTACTTTCGCACACTTTGATTATAGTCTCTGAAATCCAGGTGTTTATAACGGACAAACAGACGGACATTAATATATCGTCTCGACAGTTGTTACTGGGTCATATAGGGCTCCTTCTGCTGTTTCGCACACATATCGCTTTTGACAAACCTAATATACCTCTGCACCCTTTTTGAAAACGAGGTCCTAAAATTGAGCTTGAATCACGAACCGGTTTGTAAGCCTATAAGTTCAAGAATCGGGTTCGCACCAAAACTGGTTCAATTTAATGCAATTAATTATTTTTTACTTTCTAACTTTGTTACATTTTACTTAGTTAGTAAACCGGAACCGAATACTTCCAGCGAAACTCAGTTCGTAACTAAATCGTTTCCCGTCGACTTTCCTTTCAAACACCAACGAAATAAATTGCACTTAATCAGAATCCTTTAACCAGATAAATTTTGTACAGAAAATCTTTAAAAAATATATATTTTCGAACTGAAAATGCTTTTGGCACGTCTATTTGCATATCCCGCCGAAGCGTTCGGCGTGTTTACTATTTAGGAACCCCATCGCTGGATCTGGATGCCTCAAAACAACGTTGCAGGTAACCAGAAGGGAGACTAATACACCACCATGAAAAACAAACCGACTCTGCCAACGCGTCTCAATAGCCGAAGAAATTTCGCAGAGGATTCGTCCAGAATGAAACTCGTTCGCACGTAGAAGAACGTAACTAAAGGACCTTCCCTAAAGGACAGGCTAATGGGTCCACCCACCGAAAACGCTTACTCTATGGGCAAAGGGGCTGCAGCTGGAGCAGCTCTTATGGGTCTTGTTGCTCTCTGTTACTATGGCATGGGCTTGTCTGACCAGCCCAGTCTCTACGATCACTCCGAGATATGGCCACAGTATGTCAGAGATCGCATTCACGCGACTTATGCCTACTTCGGAGCCTCCTGTGGCTTGGACTGCCGCCTCCGTGTGGCCGTCTTCCAGTCGGAGGGCGCTGCTCAGCCTAATCAAGGCGCAGTGGCTGGATTGGTGACCTTCGTGACCCTCGGCCTGGTCATGGGCTCAGGTGCGCTGACCCAAGCTTCCTCGACTATGAACCCGGACTCGGAATCAAGCAACTGGCATGGGCTGTGCACTGCGCTGTACTTGGCGCCGTAATTGCTCCCATGCTTTATGGGTGGTCCAATTCTGGTGAAAGCTCTGCTCTGCCAATAGGTGGCATTGTGGGTGCCCCATCCACGGTGGCGGCATGTGCTCCCCAGTGAGAAGTTTCTGCATATTGGCGGACCGTTAGCCATTGGATCGGGGGTGGTTTCGCGTCGTCACTGGCATCCATGTGGTTGCCACCAACAACAGCTCTTGGAGCTGGATTCTGGCTTCTCGTGTCGCTTTATGTGGCGGACTGATCCTCTTTAGCGGATTTCTACTGTACGACACTCAGCGAATTGTGAAAGCAGCCGAGATGCGGAGCCAATAGAAACGTACAACTCTGACCCCATCAATCATGCCATGGCCATCTACATGGATGCCTTAAATATTTTCATACGCATAGCAATTATATTGTCCAATAGTGATCAGCGCAAAAAATAGATCGAGGTGGAAGTGTATCAAAAGCGTTGAAGCCAGAGACCAAAATCATATCAAAATTAACTTTTAGTTTTTAATGGATCAATACATGTATAAATTTTCAAAAATGACTAGTTAATGGCTAATTTGTTATAATCATAGATCAATCAAAAATAAAAGTTAAGTTGGATAAATTAAAAGCGAAAAGATATAATGACCATTAATATGTAAGGATTTTATTAAATCACCCAAAAGAATGAACATTTTGAGCAATCTACACGCTTAACAGTGTAGAAGTAGAAAATCCCGATAGTTTATAATCGATGTGTACAAGGTTTTAAAAAAAAATGCTTCAGCAGAAGAGAGTAATCCCCCCGATAGTTAATCGACTGTCACAAGGTCAAAAAATATTCTCTATTGTATATTCAGCTTAATTTTCCCTTGAATGCTGAATTAACTCGAACTGCTTAATTAGGCATTTTTTTTTAATTTCCCTTAAAAATTAAATCTAGTCAAGCTATATATACTTTGCGCAAAAAGCAGTTAGATTGTTTACAGCTTAAAAATTCTAAGCATTTTTATTTTTTATTTTAGCGATGATAGCCCTGTAAGGGAAATTATAATTGAACTCAGAATAATTTTTACTCTTTTCCAATGAAAGTTTGTCATTTAAGCTATTAAACCCTGGAAGTGCATAATAATTTAAAATTTCTCCATAAGATAACCGTTGGGTACAAAGGGTTAATGATTGCATTATTTTCCATAACAAAATGTGTTGTTTTCCCCCTTTCGTTACATCTCCACCAAAACAACATCATTTGAATTTCGAGTTAAGTAAAAAGCAATATTAAACCCATTCTTAGAATTGCGTATGGTCAATTTGAGTTAAAATTCCAACTCAAATTTGAAAAATGTACAGTGTATTTTTACATAAAAAAGGCAGACACTGTGTGCGAACTTTCCTATGAACAAAAGTTGGTTATCAACCCATCTGTCATGTCGCATGTTGACCTTGACAAGGCTGCACGCAAGGCAGACAATAAAAGCTTCGCGAAAAAGCTTCAGTGCATGAATGAAAAGCTAACAACTAGAACAAGGATGAGGAACAAGGTATATAAAACTTTCATTATGAATTCTGATGTCAGACAGAATTTTAAGGCGTGTTACTGCTGAGTGTAAAAACCGAAAAAAACTAACAATAATTGAATGAAAAACCAGTCTCGTAATGAAATTTAAGCACTTTAGGGAAATTATAAGCTTCCAAATGAAACCCATTTAGGTATATAAACATAGTGTCAATGAATGTGTTCTATTACAATAAAACAATTTTCTATAGGAAAATATATTTATTATACTCATATAAGAGATTCTGCTGTGTCAATTCTTTTATTCCCTCATTCTTTAGCTTTATATTCGCTTTTCGCTTACTATAAAAGCCTTACAAAAATGATACAAAAGCGAACAAAACACGGCAAAATTAAATGAAATTGACAATCTCACACAGACGTATACACACATATGTATGTACATATATGTATATTTATCTGTGCATAAATGTATGTGTGCGACTGTAAGCGTGGGCGATCAGCGTGATCTAAGCAAGAGCGACAGCGACAAATGTACAAATGTAAAATTTGTTGTGGAGCGCACATGAGGCGTATGAGCAATGTGAAAAAGAGAAAAACAACAGAATACAGAATAAAATGTATTTGGCAGCCATGGCAAATATGAGAAAATTAGTGTTTACTCAATTTTAAGACTTCAAAAAACTACAAAAACTTATCGAAAACATAAAACATTAAAAGGCAACTGAATGAGACGAGTTAAAACTGCTATGAATATTAATTTAGTATTTGATTAGTTGAATTTCACAGTTAAGTGCGCTAAGTATCTAAAACGAATTTCAATTAAAATACAGGTTACTTAATATTTAAATCCTACCAGATGAGTGAGAACCTCAGTTATCTTCAGTGAATTTGGAGATTATTTTTAATAAAACGGTTTAAATTGCAGAACGTTGAATGACAATTTAAAATTGATAGCTGATTTTTAAAGCACAATGAATACATTCTGGGAATATGTAAATAAAAACGAATTCCCTACTCGAATGCATTCATATAAATCACATCACAAACAATGAATATGCAAATTTCCGCAAATAAATTCAGTTAGCAAAATTTCGAATAAACCATTCCGTACTCAAATACAAATCAAACTAAATTGAAAAATAAAATAAAATAATTATTATTTAAAAAGCAATGCCTGGGAAAATCACATAAGTGTATCGCTGTTCAAAGCCAACTAACAATGGCAAAAGTTGCTAGCTGGCAAGATTGAGTTTTGATTGATCAATCAAACAACAACATCCCAGCAGCGGACCTCCTCTAAATATACTATTCGTTATAGGTAAATCCCTTTAAATTAAGTTTTTATTTAATACTAAGCAAATATATATCTGGGCACGCTCAAAATTTATGATTATATGAGATACTTTTGCTTGTATTTATATGGCAGCCCAAACCAGTTGTTTCTGCTGATCTCATGGCACAATCTCTTTTTCCGTTCTCTCAAACATTTTGCTATGACACAAATGACTCAGCTTCTGCTTCTACAATAGACAAAATTTACATAAAAAGTGTGCTTTTTTTTTGTTTTTGAATTTGTTTTTGGTTTCTTCTGCTTTTTGCCGTTTTATAGACAGCTGCTGGTTGTTTACAGAGCAGTTCCCTACCTAATTATTGGCACATTTTAGAAGCCGGCACACAAAGGCGCCTCTAATGACAGATGCGCTGGGCTTCGAGCGCTGTCAATCACCATTTATATTTGCTCGTTATGCAGACAAATTACAGAGTTCTCGGAATCGATAGAAAAAAGGTAAAGAACAACAATACAGTGGGGGAAACGTAGCCTGCCAAACGGTTAGTAATTGGAGCTCCTGTTGTGAATATATTTGTGTGGTCCCTGTTCCAACTTATTTGTAGGTGTTCCGTTTTAGCCGTGGCAATAAGACCCAAACCATACTAAACCAAAACTCAGAGATACTATTATAAAAATGATCCAAAATTTAATCATATAGTTTACATAGTATATAGTTAACATGGTAGTAAGTCATGAACTGTGGATCTGTTAGACACAGGCAAACACAGCTCTTTGTTTGCCAAATAAACACTGAATCTTTCCGATTTTCTTTTATAAATTCTACGATCTGTTATCGTTGCCAAAGCACACATTATCCGAAACATAGAATCTCCCCTACGGGGAACTTAAATTTCGCAGAGTTCCTCCAAGAATTATCACCGTCACCGCTTTATTAAATACATTTTTTTGACGCTGGTGACACAACCAGCTGATGTCATTCTACTTTACAAAAAGGCAGTCGTATTTAAGTATTTTATAAATTACGAGAAAGGAAGACTATTTCATCAATATCTAAATGGATTTAATGATCTACACACTGTACTAATTTTAATGACTTTATGCATCTGCTTACTAAACAGGAAGTTGATGAAGTAAAATACAATAAATCTAGGTATGTTTATGTTTTGTTTGCGACTTACTTGAGTCCAATTTTGATTTGATCAAATGCAGCCATGGAAGACATTTTGTTAAATGTGTTTTTTGTTGTCTTGTCGTCAAAAATAATATAAAAATTTAATTTGTTTTTTTTTAATTTAATCTAGTTATCTTTGTGCGCGCTGTTCTTTCCACAAATTTAATTTTGTTTATCAATTGGTTATATTTAAAAATTCTCCGCCACGCCAGCTGTTTCCTTGACCTTGTCTCGTTGAGCCTGATTTCAAAGAGGCTGCTGTGCAGCAGCTCTTCACTGATAGTAGAGGAGCTTTCCTGGTTCGTCCTGCGCAGTTACACACACCCGCACACTCACACACGCACTTGAACACACACAGGATAATTTGGCTGCGAAAAAAGCACACGCAGAAATTTCTTATCACATAACTTTTACTTTCAACGCGCAAACAAAAAAGTCACTGAATCGCGAATATTTTATTGTTTCGGTTATTGTTGTTGCTAAGCAATGTGAATTAAATAAATTCTATTATAGTTTAAAGAAAGAACTTTTGTTGTATTATTATTAGTTAGCTGTTGATTCTTTCTTTCGTTTAGCTCTTCAAGGCTTTCTGCAACGTCCGTTAGGCACGAAAGCAACTCGTCAACTGTTTTCAAAGCGCCAAGGCAAAAAGCACCGCGCGAAAGTTCTAAGCACATGGCTGAAGCACAGAAAGCTTTTAAGTTCCCCACAACAACAGAGCGCAAACCGACGTCGACAGCGACAGAGACAACAAGACAACGACAACAACAACAACAGGTATGTATGTCTTTTGTTGCTGTTTTTGTGTCTGTTGCTGATTCTCTTGTTGTTGTTGTTGTTGTTATGCGAGTGTAAATAAGGTTTCAAGCAAAAGCAAAAGCTAGAGCAAGTCATGCTGTAATCACTGATAATTCCTTATCTGCACAGTACTTACGAATTATGATGGCTCGTAATTATGTTTGTATGTGCGTGGATCGATGTTAAACAGCAATTTTTGCATTGAATCATAGGGTAACTGACTCAGAATGGGCATTACTTACTGTAATCAGTGTGCAAACACCGATATTGATAAGTAAAATAAAACTAAGTATACCACACACACGAGTACTCAAACTGTAATTTCGATGTGTTTGTCAAGTTGTTCACCATTGTAATCATTCTGCAAAAAATCATGGCATCTAACAATTTTTCTATTGATAAGCGAAGTTTGCTCAGGGCAATGTAGAGTATGAGTCACTCGGTTTTCAGGGAAGACCAATAATCATATAATAATCGAATGTTTGACGTATGTATGGTTAATGACTGTGTCAGTGTCAAAACCAATTTTGTTGTGGTAAAGTACGCAAGAGAGTGGACTTTTAATCAAGCCTGCAACATTTTTAGCGACATTTTTCTTTTGTGTTTTTGATAATTAATTATTTTGTTTCAGTTTGCACCTGTGCCACAATTTAAAGCAAAAATAGCGCATGTTTGCTCAATCTTTTTCTTCATGCCTCATGATGGCTTAACGACGCAAACAAACTTTTGGCCCAATGTAAACAAAACAGGCTGAAAGGGCTCAACAGCTGACTGAAGGCCTCAACCATGAGCTCCTGTTGCTGTTCGCGCTGGCGTGGTGAAAGTACGCGAAAAGCTTTGGAAAAAGCTCTCGTTCTATGCTTTAAGCGTTTTAATTTTTCAAATTGGGTCAGTTAATTGCTTTGACTAGGCAATTATTGTTAGTTATGGCCAGTTGCCGTTGGTTAGTAACTTACGAAAAGCACGCAACTAATGAGCGCTACTAATCAAAAAATCGCTGCAAATGCTATTCACACGCAATTCACTGGCTCAAATCACAATTGATTACGCTACATAAAAGCAAAGCTCCATAAAGACGGTCACTTCCCCCAAGTTGTCCTCCTTCCTCGATCATATTGCCGTCATTTCATAAGCACGTTGACTTAATGACCTTGGAAATCGCTTTATGAAAAAAAAAGCACCAGTTTTTTCCAACATAAATTCTCTTATCGTTTGCTACTCAGTTGTGTTTCAGCAAGCTTTTTAAGCTCTCTCTCTCTATTTCCACATGTCTTACTCACTGTCTCTCTAGCTCTCTCATTGTCTGCCTCGCTCTCAGTGCGATCTCGTGCTTGGCCATTTGGCACGTTTTTTGCCTCTAATTCATTTAAATCAATTGAAATTTGCTTCTATTTCTGGCTCAGTTGTCAGCTCAGTTTGCACATCGTTAGATTTTAAGTGAATTTGATTAATAAAATTTTAGTTCTTCATTCGCTGTGCTGTTATTTCATTTACGTTTCATGTTTCTAGACCCCGTACTCAAAAAGAGTACAGGGGTTTATTATGTCTATTGGCTAGGACAAATCGGTCGAAAATTGGTTGTTTGTGTGAACACATGTAGTTTTTGTGCGATCGCCACCAAGCTCACACATTATGTGTATATCATGGTTATAACGGTCCATAGAGCTAGAAACACCTCATTTGGGACACAGACTCCTTTTATACCACGTTTCCTTTACGTGCAAAACAAAAAAATCTAATAATTTTTATTAGCAATTGTTTATAGAAGTACCTTTGCAAGCGAGACGTAGAATTCGAAATTGAGTGCATTTTTGCTTCTCTTCTTGCTTTATTTTGCTTTGATTCATTCATGGCTACCAGTTCATATGAGTAGCTTTTATCGATTAGTCGGAATAATGAGCTAAAGCTAAAATCGATAAGTTACTTTGCACAGTTTTCTTATAGTTGTTCTATTGTTCGTGGACGATAGTTTTTTAGTGGTACCATCGAGATAATTCTAATTTGTTTGATAAGCCCTGAACGGTTGCAAAACTTGTGTCGTAACGATTTTAAAGGTGTTCAAAAATCTCAAGAAGGGACCGAACTTCTTACAGGGTATCTTACGGTCGGGAGAGCCCGACTGTTTTCTTGTTTTTATTGTATGATTGTTGCCATATGTTAACGCATCGCAAGGCAAAATTTATCTTGATTTTTTATTTTTATCACTTTGACTAGCAATTAAGGAGAAATTTTTGTATGTGAACTTTGCACCTTTCCAAATTCTGGACGAATCTCAAAATTTACCTAAAAGAATTAAAGTATTTTCAAATGAATAATAATTTCCAGATAATACTAACACTAAATTTGTAAGAAAAACAAGGTAAAATCTCTTTGAGTTCTTAGTAATTGACTCACACATTCTATCAAATTGCTTATATCGATTGAAAAGCAAATGAGATCCGGTGTTCTGCTCACTAGAATCGCCTTTAAAATATTCATAAATGTAACTTACTGTGTCGAGCTCCGTCTGATTAACTATTATCTATACTAAGCTGGCGCACATGTCCCCATTGAAGCAAATTCAAGCTGTTGAACATAGCGGGTGTTGAAAGTAAAATCTTTTTGCGCGCTCAGCAATCGCCCCATGAATTTTTTAAAATCAAATCAAAGGAATACACGGAATGCTCCCCCATATAGAAACAGCCAACCTTAAAACTCATAATTTTTAGACAGTTCAACAATCTCGCGTGAGTTTTTCTCCGACATTCCGTGACTTGATTATAGCGCACATGGGTAACATTGCTATCCACTCCCAGCCTTCCCTTTCCGTCCTTAAATTTGTCCCAACAAAATGAGTGAGATTTAAAAAAGTTTTCATTGCACAGCTTGTAATATTCAGTCCAATTGCCGCCCTCACACGAGACAAACACTCTTGTTTACGATTTGCAAATTCATAGTTAAACTCATACGCACGATTTTTAAATTCACACTAATAAGGCGTGTTAAAGGCGGAACTCCACCTAATATCATATTTAAATCAGTTTTAATGAATTTGTTAACTTATAAGAGTATAAGAATAAGAGCTTTAATATATAAATATATATTTAAGGTATAAAACTTGATTTTTCTTCTACAATTTTTGTATGCACAAAATATAGTGTAGCAGGCGAATGGTTATACCACTGCTAAGTTAACTTTGTCACCACTATGTCAATATTGTCATCCCTAGATTTTTAACAGTGCCATACTGAGTTAACGATAGTAATATAGTTGGCTCACTCTAACGCATATTGTAAGAAGGGAGAGATAGAGCTTTAAGGAAGAACATGAGGAGAGATCATTTTAGATATTAGAGGTGCCAAACTATCGATTGTTGGCGCCATTGATTGAGGACGATAGTAATTTCCAAATCATCGACGCTGTTATATAGTCCCATCGATAGTGGTCGATAAACGCAATAAAAACAGTGATTCTTCAAATCGGACAACTATAGCCTATAGCTCCCAAAGGACAAATCGTTCGAAAATTGGTGATTTTTATTATTTGATTAGTTTTAGTTGATTAGTATTTTTTGATTAGTTTTAGTTGATCGATTAATTGATACCCTTATAACTATCCTCACAAAGTTTGAACCGGATCGGACAACTATAACCTATAGCTCCCATAGGAAAAATCGCTCGAAAATTTGTGAGTTGTGTGGAGAAACGCGCACTAGAAGGAGTACGGGGTCTTTCACAGTCGGCTTGCTCGACTGTAGCCTTTCTTACTTGTTTTCACTGTCGCTGCCGTTGCAATCGCAACTTGCTGCAGAGCTGCGACCTAAAATTAGACAAAAATGTTCTAAACATTCTTACTAATTATTTAAAAATGTATTACCTCTTTTAGGAAAGCGATTCATTTATATATTTTTACGATTTGATACTTTAAAGCAAGACTTTACAACTTTACAATTTTTAGTATTTGTACACAAGCAACTCCAAGTTAATAAAAGAGTGAATTTTGGCTTGGTGATGTGTAAATCGCACTTTTGATGATATCGTCCACTATCGAGACATTGAATCATCGATAGTTCAGTAGCTCGATAGTGCCCTACCGTCTATGGTGACGATAGTGTCATCGATAGTTTGGCACCTCTACTAAATATAGATGGCAAAAAGAAGAGATGGGAAATGCATTTTGTGAAATTAGAATTAGGAAGAGATAATAGCTAACAGCGTCTACAATAGGTACCCACTCAATATTTGGACGATTGTATGGAGAGAAACACTATCGTTTTAACGATCAAAAATGATTCCATTAATGCTCGATGCATAAAAATCGCCAATTGATCATGCAGAGGATTGAAATACATATGTATATTGACGAGAAGGGCAGGTGTTATCCGTTTGATCTATATATAACGAAGTTTATGCCTTAAACTTGTAAAGCAGGTGCCAAGGTGTGCATTTTAAGTGTCTCTTATTCGTTTAAGTGTAAGGTAAAGTCCGGCAACATACTAAAATCAAATATATGCATATATTAAGTGTCAGCTAAACAATTGCAAGGAATTACAAAACGGTAAAGTACAAATATGTAGAGAGTGAAAAAAATATCATTAATGTGAGTCGACACTGATTAGAAAATGGGGTCATAAGCGACTCAAAAAGAGTCGCGACTAAGATGAGTAAACCCAAAAAAAGACTCGTATATGATCACAAATGTTGGGTGGGTACTTATCAATAAATGTAAAGCATTTCCTTCCAATCAAATGTTGCTTGATTTCTCTTTTTAAATGCTTGACTTCTAGTTATCCAATCAGGAAAAGTAATTTTATTTTGTTTTAAAAATGCTGCCTACTTTCAGGGTGTAGCGGTAAATTGCTGCTTGGAAATCAAAGCCCGCCTAAAAGTTGATCAGCTTTTTTTCCACAGCAACCGCTTTTAAATTAATTTAAAGTTATTATATTTTTCAATAGATGCGAAATGACAAAGTTTCAGATCCTGTCCAAATTAAATAGGAACACGTAAAATCATATAAAAAAAAAATACACAAGGTGTGAGTTCATTAGAAATATATGAATTCCATTATGTTCGTACAGGTGTTTACAAAAGCGGAGCTGAGATTGTAAAACATTAATGCACAGTGCTTTGAAAAAAGTAAGACTGTTAAATTAATTATGTGTACAGAAGGCATATGCGGACCTCACAGATCCCATGGACTACGTATATACATATATTTGATACAGATTTAGCGAGTCGTAGTGGCTTAGATCATATACAAGAACCAAATTAAAAGAGGAATTTTTAAAGTAACTTATATTAAGTGAAACCTAAAGTAGGATTTCGATTATCATATATAGAATATATCTTATTGTGATTGATACTTTTATAATACCTACAGGGTCGCTTAAAGTCACTTACCTGGACTGTAACCGTTTCCAATAGTATAAATGTGTTGCATGCTTTCGGGGTAAGTCTCCAATTGGATGAAGAAAGGAATGCATATTTATTCCCGGTTATCAGACAGAAATATTTCTTTTTGAAGATAATAAACAGAAACATATTTTTCCCATAGTTTATATAAATTTGTATGCTTAAGTGCATACATTATGAATAAAATAAAGCCTTTTGATTTGATAACTGATTTTGTAATTTTAGTTTATATTTATCCTTACATGTATGGAGATACCAAAAAATGTATATGTAACACTTATGCTAAGATATCGATTATATTTAGTTTGACTCTTATTTTATCCAGAAATATTTACATATTGTCATTTCATAACAATTTAAACAGAAGCCTAAATAGCCAAGGGCCTTCATAAAAAACGTATGCCCTTATTTACTCAATCATGTATGTTGGAGTAAGATTAAGAGTGTGTGTGTGTGTGTGATTGGATGTGTGTGTATGAATACGATTGAGTGTGTTTAACTGTGTTTTTCTTTATATTTAATAGCTAGGCTATAAAAATCCCTATTTACATGCGTACACTTGATGCCGAGAGAAAACAAATTTACATTCGAGATGTGCATTTAGGGCCAGCTGGCCTGTGGGCCAGGAATATGCGATTACATATGTGCTCACACCCACACATGTGTATATAAATATGTATGTTAATTTTAGGTATAGCTGCTAATATGTGGATACACACAAATGTCAGGTGCACACAAAACTAATATAGTAATCGCTTGTCAGTGTACATGTTATCCCAGAGTCGCAGTTTGTCTGCCTCCGGCAAATCAATCACCTGGACATCATGTGAAATATTCAAGCACTTGAATACCTTATCCTGCTGGGATATGGGCAGCCAAGCCTGTGTTTCTTCCTGTGCCCCATCGTGCTCCTCGTGCATGACTCGGGGTATATTGGGATCACCGGATGCGGCAAACTGTACCAGCATGGAGACCAGTCGTCGTATGGTCTTAAACTCAGCCGTGCGTCTCTTCAGCTTTTTGGCAGCCCCGTTGTAGAACAAATAGGACAAATCATCGGCATGACACGTTCCCCGCACCTTGCGTCCACAAGTTATAATCCGCATCATGTTGAAGTGCTTCGAGTCGAAGTCAAAGCGATAGAGAAACGTCGGTGCCTTGGTCGCATTCCGGCTCCTCGAGAGCAGTGTTCGGTGGATTCCATGCCAGAAGTATTTATAAGAGCATAACTGAAAAGAAGGAACAAAAAGTTTGTTTTTCAGTGACTATAAGAGATAAATCGGAATGAAGTGACAATTGATACCCTCTTTCGCCCGGTTATTGGCAAAATACTGCTAGCCAAACAACATAACGGGAGCGACTTGAGATATATGAAGTAAAGATGTTATTACTTGTTATAAACGGACCAATATTTACTCACAAGGAACCGAAAGTGCCATATATGATGGCAGAAATGTTAAATTTATATAATTAACGTAGTTAAAAGAATTCTGCTTTAATTCTGTAATAAACGCGGATACTAAAATACTAATCGCTCTACGACTAGTCATCGATTACCTTCATGTAAAGAAAACACATTTCTTCTCTAAGAACTTAAGATTATTCTTCCGTTACCACCACTTACATCACTGTATTCAAGTATGGTCTTTTGTCCAGGCTCCTTGTCGCCAAAGTAGGCGGCTTTTAGCTGCTTCCCAAAGGCACGACGTTGATCTGCATCCAAGCCTGCGTCCTCGGGAGAAAGAAACTCACAGTCACCAAGTTCTCCAAGTAGTTCAGGCCACTTGCGCACTTCGGGAAAGACGAGGAGTCCTTCAAACGAGTTTCCACCGACCACCATGGGTATATCATTTCCCCAACAGTTACGCATCATTTCGATAGGAGGCTTGGGGATCACACAATGAGGGTCTCATAGGGCTCGACGGTGGGTGCAAAGCAAAACATAACCTTGCGCTGATGACGCTCCTCCATGGTGATTATTTCATCAGCCATTCTTAGCATGCTGCTAGCCTTAGTGTGTCTCAGGTGGTGAAGAATCTTGCGGTCGTTTAGCTCTTCTGTGTAGCCCGTGGCCTGGGCCAAGCGGTAAGCCCAGTTGTACTTCGGGGTAAGGGACCAGGGTGAAAGGGCGGAGCCAGACACTTAAGAACTGCTCGGTGAAAAAGGTTACGAGTTTGTTCCGTGAGCATCATGTAGTGAGTAGATGCTCCTCCGGCGCTCTCTCCAAAGACCGTTATGTTGTCCGGATCGCCGCCGAAAAAGTGACAATTGCGCTTGACCCAACGTAGAGCCATCACCTGATCCTTGAGTCCTGCATTCCCGGGCACATCTAACTGGTCGTCGTCTAGAGTGAGAAAGCCCAGTACTCCCAAGCGATATGTGATAGTCACTACCAGGACGTGTTCCATCATAAAGTAGTCCGGACTATAGAGATCTCGGGATGCTTCTCCCATTTGAAAGCCGCCTCCGTAGATCCACACTAAGACTGGCAGGGGTTTTGGCGGATGGAGCTAAGAGGGGAGTAAAAGTTATGGATTTAATCAGAATAGGAAAGACTGTTAGACTTGCCTCTCTGGTATACACATTGAGGTACAGGCAGTCCTCGCTTCCTTGAACTTGTTTCAACACAAGATTCACTTGGCAGGGTTTGGATCTTTCTCTAGTACAGCGTCTCACTTCAGTCCAGGGATCAGGTTCAACGGGAGCCTTAAAACGCAGCTCCCCCACGGGAGGCTTTGCAAAGGGTATTCCCTCAAAGCTATAATAGTTATTGCCATAGATCGAGCGCCACTTGACCCCCTTCACCTTTCCATAGGTAGTGTCCGCAATGACCTTATCATTGCTCCGTAAACGCTGCTGTTTAGTCTTGAACTTGACATAGCTATAACGAGAAAGAACAGTTGAGATTTTAATAGATTTTGAAGGCGGACAGGTTAGTGCACTTAAAGCTAATCAAGTGCCAAGTGTTTGGATAAACATTCAGACTCTTTGTTTGTAAACAATTCCTACTCTTCGGGCGTGCACCACAAAATATTTTTGTTCGATAACCAAACATAACAAAATGCTAAGCTGCTTATTTAAAATGTTTAAAGATACAGTACTGACCAAAGGATACCCTGTAAAACAATCAATATTTTCGAATAACTGAAACTGTACTTTTTTGAGGTGGATAGTCGCTACAGCTCATGCCTTTATAATAGTTCATCTGTGTCTCCACTTTCTACTATCTACAGTTTTATTTTAAGTCCCTGTCCAGCAAACACTGTATCGATTTATAATAGAGGGTATTTGTGAACAAGTCCGAGAGACTCGAGTGAATCGCTCTACGTTTGCCCCATTTAGAATTTCAAGTGCGTTTCCATTAGAAACGTGCGAGTTATACGATGCGTTAGCCGATCTACAACAGACCGGATCGCTGTCAATATAGATTTCAAATATGAGTAAATAAAAATGAATATAGTCGATTCAAAAGAACATTTATGTGGCTGCAAATCATAGGAAACATCTACAGAAAGTACTAGTCTCCATTATTTAGCAGCTGGCATTTTGTTTTAATTTGCGAGTATATTCAACCTTGTGAGATTTCTATAAGTACCTTGTGTAAATTATACTTCTAATATATGTACATTGTAAGGCGTTAATTACAATTCTTCTATTGCAAACAGTTGCCAGTTCCTTATATAATAATAACAAGGTATTTTAAATTTTCACTGCAAAACAGGTTTATCCAATGTCCAGTTATATGATTTTCTT